>VXBO01004455.1:116797-205990 GCA_013400135.1 Rhinoptilus africanus | reverse complement strand
AGTAGCAATTGTATTATTTCTTTAGAAAGGATGTTTTTGACAACCAATTTTTAAAATAAGTATTTCTAAAGTTAACTATAACTTATACAATTAATAAGAAAAGAAAGTATGCTAAGGAGTGATCATTCTGTATATACTCAGTTTCTTATGCTTCTTCCTAATGCACCTGTACCAATTCCTGACAGAGACAAGATGCTGCACTAGGCAATTGCTGGGTCCATTAAGAACATAAAAAAAATAGCATATGGGATAGTTAAGTGATCTTCCATTATGCATTTCCTGTGGCTAAGAGAAATACGTGCATTTGCCCCAAGCACTGTTTTTATACTTATTAAAGCTGCATTATCCTTTTGAATAAAACGTGAGTAGGAAAACTTCATTGGCTTGGATTTTGCCATTTTCTGAAGAATGAAACATAAGTCAAATTATGTCAGTGAATAGTAGTCTAAAGGTTCTGAACAAATGTGGAACATTATTCTTCCTAATTTAAAAGAATGCATGAAGCTCTTTGTTTCTGTAATGAAATTGTCATCAGGACAAACACATTAGAGGCACAGAAACAGAATTCACATTCAAAAAGCAGTATCTGCCTGCATGCTATTAAGATAAGGAAACAATATGTTTCCAGCTGAGTGACCATACTTCCTTGTGATCCATTAGGCAAGGAGAACTCAGAGCTCATTCCAGCCAATACGTAATTCCAGTTAAAAAAAAACCAAAACCCGCAACAAAACATGATGTCAAAACTGGGAGATCAGAGATTGCCTTAGCCCAGAACAGGAACAAACTCAAATGGGACTAAGAGGAATAGAGAATATTGCTTTAGACATCAAGGATGTTTAATTCAAGTAAAAGTCATTTTGAGATCATTTGGAATAGCAGTATGATTCATTAGTTACACTGTACAAGCACTATGCTTTACTGCACGAGAAATGTTATCAAGCTTTTGGAACCATGAACTGGTCTGAGCTAAAAAGACAGAACTGAGCTGCTGGGAATATGTGCTGGAGATCCAGGAATAAATGCTGAATTTAAAACTATATATAAGATACCTGTAAAGTGAGCAAATGTTAGTGGAAAAGCAATGCAGGAAATTAGTATTTCCTATAATGACACTAGTTATCCAATGTAGCCTACTAGTATTAATTTATGTGCTCTTTTCTCTTTTTTTGATAGAATCTGGGAATCAGAAAGTCTATCTCATTTTTCCTCTCCCATTTGAGGCAAGACTGGCTGTATTTAAACCATTCCTTTTCCTGACAGATCTCTGGTCAGTTCTTAAAACCTGCAGAGAATGATGTTGCGCATTATCCCTAAGCAATCTCCTCTGGTACTTACCTGTCTTGCCCATTAGAGGCTTTTCCACCTGCCTGATATATCTCTCCATTGCTGCAATTCTAGCCTGCACTACTTGTCTCATTCACAGTAAAAATGAAAAAAGTTTATGCCCCCTCTCCCTTCATTTTTTTTAGGAGCTTTTTAAGCTTGTCATCATGTTTCCCCACAGTTTTCTTTTCTCTTGACAAACCAAATCACATTTTCATGTTTCCACATTTACTGTCTCTCTGATGATTCCTGTGGGCTCATCCTTTTGATGTGTAACATTAACGGCTGGGAACAGTAGTCCTGGGGAGGCCATATCACTGTGAGTAGAGCAGAATTATGACTTCCTGTGATTCACTTTAAACAATTCAGTTTTTATCTTCCAGTATCTCAGCAACACTATTTAATTATAATCGTGTTGTAAACAATCATTACCTAAATTCTTATTTGCACTGATGCTACACGCCATTGATTGCTATGTGTAACTGATTTTTCGTTGTCACTATTTTCTGTCCAGGACTGGTATTGTTAATTTTAATTTTATTTTTTTTTCTGACAGAAAAAAAATGGGAGAAACCCATTTGTCAAGATGTTTCATTCTCATCTTCCTCTTTCAGTAAGCTTACAGCCATTCACCGCTTCTTGCACATTTCATGCAGTTTTTTATTCAGGTCCCTAATGAAAATATTTAGGATTATGAAAACCACAAAATCCTCCTATAGTACTTAATTCATCCTTTAACTTCTGACGCCTTGAAAAATTTTTCTTCAATTGCCCATCCGTTTTGGGGTAAGCTAATCATGGCTGTACTTTTGGAGAAAGTCAAGCGAATATCTTGCTGGACAGGTTCAAAAGCCCTATTCAATTCAAAATATGGGCTGTCACCTAACTACCAGGTTTGTTGTCATGGGGTAGAAATTGAATTGATTCAACAGGATTTCTTTTTGACAAACCCTTACTGCTTATTATTTTGGTATCTTCTAGATGATAAGTGGACTATTCCAGGTTTTTGCTCTATTATTTCTTAGAGAACTGAAGTTACATTGATTTCAGCAGCTTTTAGGCCTATCCTATTTTTTGGTGTCTTTTTTTTTTCTCTAGGAATGAAGCACCGCATAATGTTATGATTACTGTCTCCCATACTGCCAGTTTTCAAATGTTGTTCAGAACTGAAGAAGATGCTATTCTCTGGGTGCTGTCTTAACTTCTGGGATCTAAAGATGAAAGCCATGTCCTGTCTGCCTGCTGTATGTCTTGTTCTCTTTCTTCAGTGGATTGGGAGTTAGGAACCTGCCATTAACATCAAAGGCTGCCTGTCAGATGATTGTGCTAACACTTTTTTTTCTTTCTGTTCTTTTCTAAAGGCGTCTTCTTCTTGATCTTGCTATTTTAGAGGCCAGCAATAGACCACACCTGGCAGCAACACTATTAGTTTTTTTCCTTCTGTCATTGTGCAGAGTTCTAATGAGTATAATTATCATTATAATTTGGACTCAGGGAAAGTACATATACCCTTGATATGCCAAATTCTATATCTTCTTTCTGTTCCTTAATAGGTAGCATTATTCTTCATCAGTATTTGTGTTATAGAAATGGTCACCTGAGAGATGGCTTTGGTGCAGCAATAGTGTCGATTACATATGCACATTTTTGTTTCTTCTTGTTTGTTTGACATAGTTCTTTTTTACAGTGCATCTAAAATGTTCAGTACATTGATCGACCTGTTTGCTCCCCTTACCATACTTCATCAGTTTTTCAGGATTTTATCCAAGCTACCTGCCTCCGAATTTCACATGAGCTGCCATCAGTCCTCATTCTGGCTCTCCTCATCTGTTGAGAAAAGCCAGGCCTGAGATCTTTTCTTCTCCCTTCTGTGTGAGAATGACTTAATTCCTACTGAACCGTTTCCTTCTTGGGACATTGACAGATGATGGAGGAAAAAAACCCACAAACCTTCCCACGCAGCCACTACCTCTCCACTGCCTCTGCTGCTATGTATTTATGGCTCTGGCCCTATGTGGCTCTTGTGCTGGGCTGAAGGGATGGAAGATCGTTGTCACACCCAGATCCTTGTCTCTCTACCCCTCAGGCTCAGAGCCTGTTGTTACCTCTGCTCAGGTGTCATTCATGCCACAACATGGCAGTCAGAGTGAGTTTTGCTGAGCCTTGGTAACTCTTCATATTGTCATGGGTATGAGCTCCTTGCAAGGAGGACCTTGATGTATCCATTTATTTAAAGGGAGACTAGCCAACCATTACCATTATTTTATTTCCACTTTGCACAGTAGTCATAAATCTCTTCAGGGCAAATGAATTTTCCTCTTGGTCCTTCACTGTAAGTAATCTTTCTTTGGTGGTATGGTGTGGATGCTGGATGGGAAGCAAGTGACCTGTTGAATAGCAGGTTCATTTTCCTGATACTGCTGCATCTTTTCCTACCTAACCAGTTCCCCCTCCGATAGAGACTTATATGTGCATTATGTTGATAACCTCCTGGTCTTCCTTGAAACTCATTAACCTAATTCAATCATCCAACCTCTCCCACTTGATTAGTCTGACAGGAGATTCTTCTCCCACCAGGTGATCTTTCTGAGATTTTTTCTTGGCAGGAAAGCAAAAGACACATTGTATGGAAATCTGGAGCAGGGTACAGTCTGAGGATTTTTGCTCTGTCAGACAGAAGGCATTTTGACAATACAGCAGTACCTGGCCAATTTGCCTTTTCCTCCTGGAGTCTTTGCAAACTTGAATGATTGCTTCAAACACTATTGCTGTGGGGTCAGTACATGGAAGAATTTAAATGTATGTCCTCACAACTACTGAAAGGGAATTGAGGACAGCCTAGATTAGCAGTCAGATGGAAATGTGTAACATCATGAGCCACATTGTAATGTGTTATGGTCAAAGGCTGTATAGCACATGGGGCCGGGTTGGGGAGAATATTTTTTTTCTGAGGAAACTATGAATCCAGATCCAACTGACGTGGTTGAACTATTTTTTTTTTTAGACCAAACAGTGTAGGAAACACTGATCTAGAAAACAGTTCAAATCCCAAAGCATAAGAATTAATTTCTGGAAATACATAATATTCAAATTATGAGAATAAACATCGAATGTTTAATAGCTGCAAGAGGTAGCCATTAACCACGATTGACTATCAGCTAGAGAACTGATCTTTATCAGTTACACCTTCATGGCATAAGAGAGAACATCTCTTTACAAAGAACATCATTACTCTGTTTTGTTTTGAAACTGTAAAAAGCCTTACTGAGTTAATTTGTATTAAAACTCAACCAAAGAGAACACACATAAAAAAATAGAATTTATTTTAATTTTGTTTTCTGAAGGCTGCTTTAGTCTCTAAACTTACAGGAAATACCTTTAGGACTTCTCCATAATTTTAAATAATACAAGCAACAACATTTCATATTGGAGGGCTGATAAATGCTTCTTTATTACAACAGTACGGATTACTGCGTTAAAGTGAGTGAAGTAAATTTTGATTTTGAGAACAAAACAATGAAAACAAAACGTAACAGAACCTGTGGCTTTGGCATATTCAACTTCTCATTGTAAAATAAGGGCATAATATACATAGCAGGTCTGGTTATCATTTATTATGTAGTAACTGATTTAACCAAAATATAGCCAAGGAAAAGATAGAATTAATAAAAGCTAGTTGTAACTAATGAAGAATACAATGTAAAATTTTCACTGATATCATAGCATGCTGAAAATATGCTTCATTATTGAAAATAGAGGTCACTGCAGTAATAATTTCAAACAAGCTAACATATGCCTGAAAACCTCTGGGACCTGTCATGCTTTCATTGGTGCCAAGGTCAAAGATAAAGGCTACGCTCAGCAGGCATACGTCAAAAGTGCAAATTACTGCAGCCATTTATTTTAGTGGTTTCTGAATAACTGCTGGGATATAGGTCAAAACAATTTTCATTTTGAGCCCTTCAGATAGCTGTTGTGTTACTAAGTATGCCTTACATGTCTAAAAGCCAGACTCAAAAGCGTACTGAGGACTTAGAGGGAAAACAAGCAAGGAATATGAATCAGTGAATTAGTGGTTAGAGCTCTTAGATGGTACGGTTGAGTCTCGCACACAGGTCAAGTTCCCTTAGTTATTATTATTTCTTGTTTCTCATCCACCACTGCCAATGTGACATGTATCCCAGGGAGAGGATCAGGGTTCCTTTCTTCCTGGTCACTTTCCCTGGTATCATTGCCACCCAGTTTGAAAGCTCTCCAGGACAGGATCTGCGGTTAGAAGCAGAGATGTCTGACTGCAGTAACTTCTTGAGGGTCTTCATAGCCCACTGAGCCCTCTCACCCCTCTTCATCCAGGGACCCCAAAAAGAAGGATAAAATATGCACATTTTCTTCCTACAAAAAGCCTACATGTTTTCACTTCAGGAGAGCCAGGTAGCTAGAAGTTAGGTATTGCAAAGTGTTTATGCCTGAGTCCTGAATTTAATAGGGAGGGAAATATATCAGTACAGCAGCTGTCCAAACACCACAGGTAGTTGAAAAGTTTTGGTTTGTTATAAACTCTGAAGGTAACCTCAATTTTACAAGAAAGGGTAATCAGCAAACTGTTCGAGGAAAGGGATGAATTGTTATTAAAAATCACTGAAGGATAAACAATCGAATTGGGTTTGCTGAAATCAATAAAAAGACCTCTAACTGACCATAGGGCTTTGATAGAAGCCCTTACAAGCTGTGGCAAATACTCTGTTTTCCCAAAATGCAGAGGCACAGGAAGGACTTCTCTCTGACATCACAGAGAAGAATAAAGGAAGAAAGCAGTAACATACACAAGGGACCAAGACCAATGGAAAACTTCAGTTGAATTTGGAGTTAGACTCCAAAACTGATCCTAAAAATGTCTTTTTTGGCTGCTACTGGGCACTGAAGGTACACTGAAGACAGACACTTTGATTTTGACGGTCAAACCAAACTGTCGAACTCTTTAACCAACCACCTGAAGGTCTGTTTCTAGTCACTTTTGGTATCACCTTTGCTGACAGGACTGAGGGTTCAGGTGCCCAGTTCCCATGCCTCACACCATCCAGCTCCTGCTGTGGAGAAGGGGCTGTCCGCCATGGCCCACCAGGTCACCAGTCTCTGAGCTTCTGCCAGAGCCTGCCCTGTTTGTTGCACACATGCATAGGACTGGCATTTACATACAACTGAGTGGTATCTCCACCTGGGGAGGGGAAGTTCTCCAGGTCTGGGAAGGCTTGGCTTTAAGAGAACGGTATGACTTTCTGTCCTAACAGTTTGGACAGTCATTCAAGAAACAAGCAGCCTCAAAAACCAGTCCCCATTCCCACAATTTTAGATATCTCATCTGGTGACTTTTTCAGTCACTCGCCAGTGGAACAGTTTCAAAAGGAGCAGAGGAGTATAGCATGTCTTCTGCTAAAGCCTGATGACAAAAGGGATGGAAAATAGTGACTAGTTTCCTTTTTAATATGTAGATTATAAGTTTCCTGTATCCTTCAGAAGTTTTAAGTATATATATTCTAAGTAAATGTGTTGTAGCTGGTCTATCTTTCTTTTTTTCTTTTTTATTTTTTTTAATAGAGACATTTATCTTAGCACAGGAATTCTGCACTTGACGACAGTGCAGATGTGCTTCTTCCTTAATGGACTTGATGACATTTTCAGTATTTCTTTTGGGGCTTTTGCTTTCTCTTTTTAATTCAGCTTGTCTTCTGTCTGGAAGCATCTTTCTTTTCCCACTCACTGAACAGAGCTTATGTCCCTGTTTAGCATTCTAGACCAAACACCTAAACAGTAATTCAAAAGCATTTGTTATTTCTAAGACCTGGCAGAAAATACTTCTAAATTGCTAAAGGAGTTGATTATCTGGTTGATATTTTTGTTGTCCAATAAATCCAAACTCTCAGCCCTTTCTGATAAAGTTTTCTATTTTTTCATTGCATCCTTAATGGCATTTTATTGTCCAAGAAATCTGAGGAGATTGTATAGCACTGAAAAACAATTGCTTGATTTTCTATCCTAAGATGTGTCGTGTCGGCATCTAAGCGGTAAATAATAGCATAAACCCAAACTTTATCTGGTGACCTATTGCCAGAGCACCGGAGTCTGGAAACCTGGATGGCATTCACTAGGCTGCTGTGTGACCTTCAAAAGATGTCGGAAATCTTGCATACATTCCTCTGTAAAGCAGGAACAATTCTGGTTTTGACATGACTGCAGAAAGCTGGAAGACAGGCATTTTCAAGGGTTGTTCTTTCCATGTTGTTGAAGACAGAGCAGAGTCTTGCTGAGCCTTCACTGGTACCAGGTCTGAAAGAAGAAGAACAACCTTGCTGCCTCTTCAGGGTTTCCTGGCTTCTGCAAGGCATGATGAGAAGATGCTTTGTGAAGCATATTTTTGTCCTGGCTCTTAGAGGAGGCTAGCAAAATCTGTTTGATATCTGTGAACTTCCATTCCTTTCTATAATATAAAGAAAACCTTCCTATTTCAGAGACACACTCTGTAGCTCAGTTTAATAAAGCCGGTGAGGTGTTTATATACATATGTCTGTGGTTTGAGAGACTATAACTGCCAAAAGTAATGAGAGTGGAATGGAATAGAGTGGGGTGAGAGCACGAGATGAGTGAAAGAGCCACAGAGAAATGTAATTTAATAAAATAGATGGAGGAATACCGACCAACCTGCTCAGCTCAGGGAGCTGCTGACAGCTTGCTTACCTCATGTTGAATACTATTCATTGCTTAATCAGTCAAGGTACAACTCCCCAGATTGTGTTTGGGGAATTGAGGGAAGAAACATTGAAAAAATATTTCTCTGGATTCATTCTAAGGCTCAATTTTGACAGCTTTTTACAACCGTCATATGTGACTTTTATGTGTCAGCTCAACAATAGAGCACTGTTATGTAGGCTCAGTGTATTCCTCGACGGGCTTACAAACTGAAAAGGGAAATTGCAAGAGAGTGGAAATAGGGAATGAGACATAGGACTGCCCAAAGAGCAATTCTCCATCAGTAAACAGGCAATGCAGCAGTAATGGTCCCCCTGTTAGCCCCTTCCAGAAGGGTGTTTGAGAGTGTGATCCCGGCGACAACATCAGTTTTAGGTATATGGTTGCACTGGCCAAGTCTCATGTACTGAGCGTGTGGCCAGCACTGCTGGCTCCCATTAGGTTCGCACTTCCTACATTTGAAATATAAGGCTGAGCATTTTTTTCCATCTCTGAAGCCCTATATACATTTCCCTGCCTGTCCAGTGCAAAAAGGGTACTGGAAGGGACATTAGAAAGCTCTCTAACAGCAATTCAGCATGAAAGGGGCTCCCACTCCTTTGATTCGCATTCACTGGTAGGAAAGGAAGTGAAGTATCAGCCATGGGACATAAGAGAACGAATGGGGAATGGAAATTACATTCATTTCTAGCTAAAATTAAACCTCTGGATAATTTTGTTTCACACTCAATTCATTTAAAACTTTGATTAACCAGGTCTGTCTTTAATAGAGAGCAGGATTACATTTTCTTTCTAACTTATTTATGCTTATTGCTGGCAAGCCAAATGAGTCAATGTGCTCTCTTAAGCCCAGGTCTTTACACATACTGACAAAAGAAATGCTTATGCAGATTTCAGCCAACGCATTCCCACGCTGTCAAATTCTGATTGCTTCACCTTTGTATCCTCGCTGATCCTATTGACTGTTGTATCTCACAAATGGAAGAGATACGTCTAATGAAAATGTAAATACCATTCTCCTGTGTCTCGGTGCTCTTCCTCCCCCTCTAAAACAAAAAAATCCAAAGGCTCTTTCATTCAAAAACGCCAAAGATTTTAGGTGAAATCCCAGTGTTACTGAAAGCAATGTCAAAACTCCCACCAAGTTCAATCAGGTCATGATTTCACTGCCTGGCTTTGTAAAGTTGATGAATAAGAGGACATAGGATATGGATATATACAGCGATCACAAATCACAGACTGTGAATCATGCACTGTATGAGCTGGGCTTTTATAATACAAGAAATAGGGTCGTGCTGGGAAACTGAAAGTTGCAAATCTAAAGCTGATTAAAGGGAAGTGTTTTTTTCCTGTGCATAGTTACGTCTGGAACACTGGCACAATCTCCACCTCTCTGAGAGGACTTAGACAGAGTTAACATTTGCTGCTGAATAAAACTGGACTTGAATTACAAGAGGCAAGCATGGAGATAGGTAGTAGGATTAATGTGTTATAAATGTCTGTGAATCAATAAAAGAAGATTTTTAAAACAATAGATGAACTTTGGCAAAACACTTAGTTGCAATTGCACACTTCTGAAAGCCAGGGGAGTGACAGTTATTGCAATACTTTCTAATCAAGTATTCCTATTTGCCATCTTAGTTGAAGGAAGAGAGTTACACTGTACAGAAGAGAATACACAGATTCTGTTGAAAATAAATGTGAACAAAAGGATGATGCTGTGAAACTAGTATGTGCGTTATATGCCCCAGCAACAGATACAAGGGGGTAACACCGAATACCTCGATATATCCCAATGCGGACAGGAACTGCACTCTGTGCCCTGCCACTCTCTGTCCCATCTTTGCAGTGTGGCAGGAGCTTAAAGAGAAAAGAAATGTACCCGAGGCAAGCAAAAACTCATGTCCATAATTACAAACTTAGAAAGAAAGAACAAGACAGGAGCAGGGGGTTAGATTAGGTGACCAGGTGCCTTTTCTGCCCTTAATTATCTTTTGACCCTAAGAACACACAAGAAGCTGCAAACTCAAAATGCATCAGATCTCAGCCTCCTCTTCTCATTGTGGTAAGGGATTTCTCTGATGACCTTCCTGGCTGCAAGGTCCCAGTTCGAATGTACTGCTCCTTGCAGAACATCCATATTAATCTGCTGGCTAGGGGATGTCTGTGCTGCTGCCTCCATTTAGGTATCTGGCAGTGGTGAAAATTTTAATGGATTGCTCTTCAGTTTATCTGAAAAGTCTTTCCTCTCTTTAATGCTGATTTCTCTACCCATATAAAACTTTATCTCCTTGGAAATCAACTGAGTCAAAGTTACAAACCCACAGTTGCAATATTTTGCAAATTATGTATCTGAGAGGTGGGGCTTTTCCTTCACAGTGGTGTTTACGTCTGCTAGCTTTTACAGAGATAGTTAATGGCATATGAATTCATATCTTTTACATTAAAGGGCACCATGTTGGAATATGTTATTGGTCTCTGGATCAGCAATATGTAAATAAATTCACCCTGTTAAAGTCAGTGCAAGCTGGACCAAAAAAAAAGATCCAAACAAACCAACTAAAAAAACCCCAACCAACAATACTTTTTCATTAAACATTTCACATTTTTTAAAACTTGAAAATGCCATCATTTTTCAAGCACTCTAACTCAGAAAAGATTGCTGAGGCCACACGATAACGTGTCAGTCACTTTAATCAGTGATCACAGCTACTGAATAGCAACACTCAAACAATTTTCTCTTTCCATTCTTGCTGGATTTGTTCCATTCTGTCAGAGGAAGAAAAAAAGATGATGACTTTATCTTTGTTTTACTTGCACTTAGCAACTGAGCTGTGTGTCCAAATTAGACGTTGTAATGTTTGTTCCTGCCATGTATCACTCTACAAAGAAAGCACCAGCACTGGGATTTTACCTAAGGACCTTGGACCAGATGCTGGAGGCCTCTGAGTCTGTAATAGCAGGTTTTATTATAGAACAGATTCAGCTTTGATTTAGTTCAGAGTGCTGGCTTTTAATCGTACAGAAATCCATAAGCCAGGAGGGAAGGGAAAAGAATCGTTGTGACTTATCTAAAGACTTAGTTAGCAGAATTCTTTTTTTGGGATCTTTATCACATGAAATTAATCTTGCAAACGAGAGTTGATATAATCTGCTTGGCTAAAGGAAGTCCCCCTATTTTAACCCTGTGAGTACCTTATCAAATTATAGAGAATACCTCCACTGCAGATAAACTCAGTAATCAAAGCTACCAACCGTGGTAACTTTAGTGCTGAAGAAAGAAAATACTAATGAAGAGCCAAACCAAAAGGGTAGATAATAAAAATGGCTCATTTGGCTGCAGTCTCATTTTGGTACTTCTACTTTAAGGACTTTGATGGAGAAAATTACTTTAGGATGGCTCCCTTCTGAAATAGGATTAAAATTACTTATTTCATAGAATAATGTTGAGTGTCATCTTACTGTGTTACAGATAGGGAAATTTGGGCTGTATAATTTCATGTAAAGATTGTGAAATTCTGATTAGCATATTTATGGATGTTTTAAGAGAATTTGTAAAGTGGAGAAGTATACTGATCTTACCTGAATCTGTGCCATCAAAATAAGTATTAAAAAGTCATTATTTACAAAACCTCCATCATTGAGATTGTTCAGGAATAGGCAAGACATTCACATCAAGAAATTAAAATCTGATTAAATTCCCCTCTTTCAGAGTACCGGAAATCAGTTTGTGCATCCTTTTCTAAAATAAGTCATTGGAAGAAAATATGATTTAGGCCTTAAGCCATCATTGATATGGCTATTTTTATTCTAAAATATTCTGTAGCTATAAAATAATATCAGATTAGTGATGTTTTTTGTAAATGTTACTTGTTATTTCTTAAGTCATGACCAAAATCTATCATTTTTGGCATCTTCTACCTTCACAAAAAAACCCAAATCCAAACCAAGATAACCCAAAAACCATGAATAAGCCATTAGTAACCTTATAAGAAGAAAAAAAAAAGTAGTAAATTTCATCATTTGGCAGAGCTTTATAACATTATCTTATCACCATGTCTTGAGTTAGATATCTCACATATGGCCAGTGTGGGAGACATCCTTGCTACTTGGTTAACAACTGCCAAAATAGTCCTACTGACAACTGCCTAAATGTACAGGTGATGGTTTGCAATTCACTGCAATTTGTGGTGACATATATTGCATATTCATTTGAATCACCAGCTAAATACTCTAAAACAGTAGAAAAAAAGTTAGGCAAAATGAGAACTACAAACCTGCTTTCCCAGGTCTTTATAAATGCATTTGTGAGTATTCATGGACAAGAATGTTAACTCCTTTGAAACTTAAAATTAGAGTAAGAGATATCATAAGCCAGACAATATAATTGTCCCATGTAATCTCATAAAATAAATTTAAAAAACACATTAATATGAGTACCAACTATGACCTACCAGACCATTCCTTAGCACGATAGGTACAAACAGCAATAGATGCTATATGGAGCAGGCTAGTTATAATAAGATTATGTTATAATAAGAATAAAAATTAGCATTTTATAAAATAACCTTTATAATTACCTTGCTGGTAGCAACTATCCAATTTAGGGGATAATTTAATGATGGATATCTCCTCTGTTAAACAAGAGGTAGAAATGGTCCTTTGGGAATTAAGGGTCTGGCACTCATTCCCCTAATGCCTGATGTAGCAAGCCCAGGGCTCCCTTTCCGTACCTCACTCACTCTTAGGCTAAGCCTGAACTGGTTGGAAAAAAACCTCTCTGTGCTATCTCCCATTTTTTTTATTATTATTTTACTGTGCTTGAAATGTATCAAGCTTAGTGTATGCAAGTTTTAAGCAAATACTTAAAAACTAAAAAAAACAACCAAGTTTGGGTTGAAAGGGACATTTAAAAGTCATCTAGTCCAACCCTCCTGCGATGAGCAGGGACATCTTCAACTAGAACAGGTTGCTCAGAGCCCCATCCAACCTGACCTTGAATGTTTCCAGGGATGGGGCCTGTACTGCTTCTCTGGGCAACTTGTGCCAGTGTTTCACCAACCCTCATTTACAAAAAATGTCTTCCTTCTATGTAGTCTAAATCTACCCTCTTTTAGTTTAAAACCATTACCCCGTGTCCTATCACAACAGGCCCTGCTAAAAAGTCTGTTCCCATCTTTCTTATAAGCCCCCTTCAAGTACTGAAAGGCCACTACAAGGTCTCCCCGGAGCCTTCTCTTCTCCAGGCTGAACAACCCCAGCTCTCTCAACCTGTCCTCACAGCAGAGGTGCGCCATCCCTCTGATCATTTTTGTGGCCCTCCTCTGGACCCGCTCCAACAGGTTGATAAAAGTATTCTAGTGGAAACCATGTTCCATTACTGACTAGTCTTCACTTTTTCTCTTTTCAGTGCTTATATGGCTTTTCTGGTTTTAAGACTGTTGTACGGTTGTTAGTAGCTGCCTCAGTTCATTAGTCCATGCCTGTATCATTGCACACTACAATAACTTTCTGCAATATCAATTGCAAACTGAAAACAGTTACAAGATTTAATTTTAAAACTATTTCAGCAGACACATCAAAGTTGTAAATTCACTGAAAAAAAAGAGAAAAAACAAACTACAAGGGGTTAAGACAAGTAAAACAACCTAAACTTTTTCTTCATCATTTAAACTAAGCCTTCATCTGGAGTCACAAGCAAAATTTCTTTTGCATTCACAAGTTACGTATGTGTTCAATAGGCACACAAATGCCAATGGGCTCTTTTATTTCTGTCTAAGGTACAGAAGGCATGTTTCTCTTTGGAAAGAAAGGACACTTTGAAATTATTGCCTTAATCTGATGTCTTCTAGATCATTTATCATGGTGTTACCTAAAGATATTAATATCTTTACCAAGAAGACAGTCAGCAGTTTTTAACCGAGATATTAAAAGATCTTTGACATTCATGCGGCAGTAGGTTTGTAAAACCTGTGCAGTGCCCGTCCTTGCTCCAGGCCTCCTCAGTGTTCACCCCTGTTGCGGGCAGACATTGTTTGACAGTGAAAGAAGCTAAGTGTACATGATGACCTCTTAATTTCTCTCTATTTGAATGCTTTGTCATATGTAATATAAAATGAGAAAACAGACACGCATCCTTCAGTCAGTGTTCTCTTACCCTTTCTTTCCTTCTGCTGTAAACACTTTTCCTGACCATGTTTTCTAATAGGAAATGGAAGGGCCCCCGATGTAGCAATAAATAAAAATCTAAGTGGGATGGTGGCCGCACTCTGTCTTATTCAGTATCCAGTTTTGAAAGTTTTGAATTTTCAGCTACATACGCCAGAATTAACTTGTAGGGTTTTACTCACACAGAGCTACCTTCTTTAACTATCTTTCTCTACTGATGCTTTCAAATTTTTATAACAATTATTACATCACTTTTTAATGCAGAGTCAGGTGGTGTGTGTTCCTCTCAAATTTAATATTCTCTGCTTCCTTTTTTATGATTTTAATTATTTGCTTTTAATCTTTTTTCTATGTATTAATTCCACTGAAACCATCACTTCTATCTTGCTTTGATAACTTTTTATAGCTCTTCATTCATTTCCTTTTAATTTTGCAACACTGAACAAGGTGAGATATTGTCATCAGCTAGATCTATGGCCATTGAACACATTTCTGATATAACTGCATTCATTCAGTATGTAATTTTAAACAAAGTTATAATATTATTTATTGAATAAGTAAGTATAAACATCAAATTTCTGTAAGATTTGATCCTACCATCACAAGGCCTAAAATGAATGGAAAATTGTAGACTTCATGAAACCATTAATCTTAATTTTATGTAATCACTCAGTCCCTGGGTTTTTTTTAGTGACTCATTCTTTTATCCTCTTCTGCAAAGAATGCAACTTTGCCCTCCAAGTGACTATACCCTCTGAACTGATGCAAAGCATTTTTGATGTTGTCCTGGGGGTTTTATTTGTTTGCTATTTTAGCCATTTTCACAGGAAAAAGAGTGACCCACAATTTGGGCAAATATTAGGGGCTCATTTTGTTTTTACATATATGTAGTATCTAAATGTGGAGACAAGTGTCATTTACTGAAGGGTCTCAGATATCCTTGGAGCCTGGGCAGAGTGTTTACCTTTTCTTTTTCCTAGGTTAAAATGTTAGCACAGTCTTTCTTTAATGTTTATAACATGCTGATAATCATACTGTCACTGATACCATTAAATATACAATATTGTCAGCTTCATTTTTTTCTCTGATACAGTCATCGGAAGAATTTTTCATGGAAGTCACTGTTTTTGTATTTGAGGTGAAAAGTATTAATATCAAAGCCTTCATTGTCTGGTTGAATGTGTCTAAAATTATAAATACCATCTTCAACTTTCATCCATGTTGAACAGTAGAACTGAATCAAATACTGCTTCAGGCTCTGGATGTAGCTGGAAGCTTCTTTTTCTGACTCCTATTTACCTATATCTTTCTGACAGGTAGAATCTCGAGGCAGAATATATTGTGTCTTAGAGATTTGGTCTTTTAACCCTTAGGAATCAGTTCATGCAAGAGTTGAAGTGTGCTCTCTGAAAAAAACCTACGCCACATGTTTGGGAAATATATAGCACATGCAATCTGAGTATGATGTTCTGCAGACTTTATAGGTTCATACAAAGTGTCCAAGGTTTGAATAAGGATCCAAAATGTATTTGCCTCATCATAAACCCAACTTTTTGGGGCTGGCTACTACAAATCCAACTTCTCCGTATTCTTTTTCTAATTATATATTCCTTCTTTTCAAGACTTTGTTTATTGCATCTTTTCTATTTAGTTATATGTGGAAAGCACCTCCAGTTCTATAAAAATCCCTTTCTTAATTTACAAGGACTTCAAAGGCTCCCCATCTTTGTCAGTCAGTACATTCAAGTGCAATCTGCTAGACATTTAAACAACGCAATGAGCATAGGTAAATTACTGATTTCTAAGCATCTGCCAGTCATTGCTGCCTTAACTAAATGAATCTGCTCTCTCTTTCCCTTACAGTTTCCCTTTTCCTCACGTACATTGCATTTCAGACGTTTATACATTTTAAGGCCAAATTGTGCCTTGACATACAACTCATGTAGCCCTGGGCCGTGAGACCATGCAGTATGACACATTTAGAGATGTTTGCCTGACTTATGAAAGAATGATGACAAAAAGAGTCCCTATTTTGAGTTGAAATCTTGCATTTAAAAAAATATCATTACAATGTGCAGACCAGACAATTTGCCACCAGTATTTGGCTCACTCACCAGGGAGCCTATAGCTGAAAGGTGGCAGCGCTGACTGACACCGTGTCTCTGCCAAAGAGCCCAGAACTGCAGGAAGCAGAGGCAACCTATCCTGAAAGATTATACCACGGCTTAAGAATCCACCTTTCCAGCCGCAGCAGCAGAAGGGAGGTCAAAGTAATCTACGTTTTTAACTTCTATTTATTTTCAGTGATGTGAAGGCTGCAAGACGAGGTATTTTCTGAAATTCCCATGGCAGAAAGGTAAGCATAACAAAAAATCAAAGCACCAAACAAAGGACTGAGCAGAGAACAAGGACTGTGAGTGCTTTTGGAACAAAGCTGGGCACAGTCGGACAACAGGTGGGAATTATTCACGCCTGCCAGACCCATCCAATAGGTGTGCACAGCACATGAAGGAGAGATGAGGGGGCGCATGCGGGAGCATGAAAACGCTCCTGAATAAAACACTGGGCAGTGATTGCAGGCTGCATTACTTAAACACACCTTACAGACAAATGCCCATACTTTCCAAACGGGACGAATTTTCAACTCAGTGAGAATTTTAAGGATTGAAATGGCTTTGTGTTCTTATGACTAACAGCAAGAGCTGTCAAAATAATATACGATAGGGAAATTTGTATGGTTTTCTTTGAAATACCTTACTCATTTTTAAAAGCCTTTCTTACAATTTTGAGGCAAAATGAAGCAGCCACCATGTGCTGAAAGTCATTCTTATGTGTTTTGCTGTTTAGACAAGTGTGGCGTCTCATTAAGAGTTAGTATTTTTAAATTTTAGTGTTAATGTGCAACTAAAGATTCAATGACCACTTTTTAAACTTTCTTCGCTGTTTTCCACCGTATCCCCTTTCTGTATTTTTATTTAAAGTATTTATTGCAAAGCCAAGATTTTCCATTTGACTAAAATTAATTAAAGCTAATTAGCCTACATTTTTGCACTGCATGTCTCCAGGACACATTTGAAGTATTACGTTATAGTGACAAGCTTCTGGTCCCTCTCAGTACCACAAAACTTGTATCTGCCGTCAAGTACCTTGATATTAGAACCAGTAGCTTTGTACCCTCTTTCATAACCCTAGAAAAGAGAAGAGGTATGTCTCAAAATAAGACAATAATGTATATGAGAAACAAAGATATTTCAGTTTTTCAGGGAAATAGATGTTACCTTGTAAATCTGATTTCATAACTGTACTCATTTCTTAAAAAGAGGAATAATATTCTGTGGCTTTCTAAGATGTGCTTGATAAGTACTTGTGCAGGATCAATGAACGTGATTTATGGTCTAAATGTGCTATGAGTTACTAATCATTTGGGTGCAAATGCTTTGGATTTCTATTTACCTTTATATATCAGCAAAAGACAGGAAGGATAGAGGACTAAAATAGAAGCAGAGAAGAAAAGAAAAACCAAGAAGAAAAAAAGATAGTATAGTTTCTGGAGCAATCCAAAGATAGTAGGTATTATAAGGAAAGTGAGACTATTATTTTTTTTATGATCTGTTTCACATATCATACTTTTTAAAATTTAAGAATCTACCTGGAGGTGAAAAAAGAAAAAGATTAGATAAAGGTGTAACAAAAAACTGGAAAGGTTATAGAATGTTCTCATACAATAAGCACAATCTGTTGGAGATAGATAACTAGAAATGAATATGCTTCCATCAGAAAAAAAAAAAAAACAAACCAGTTAGATCCTTAAATAACCTAGGACCTATCGAATATTCTTTGATGACTGGTGACCTGGAAATCCTACAGACTATTTTATCCGCATTGGTTCAGTCGCACAGTGCTGGAAAGCCAATATCTGTGTCCTAATGCAGCTTCTGTATGTTGCTCCCCTTTGTGCTCTGCACAATAACCCACTGCATTTTACAGCAATATATAAAAGAAAGATCAAACTCTTGTGTGTATCTGGTTGCTCTACAGAAAGACATATGTCAAACCAAAGCAAGGTTGTGGATTCATTTGATTTTCCAAGTTAGTTTACTCATAAAATCTGACAAGCATGGAAAGACAAACAGTAATATTTCTAGAGGGTGAAATGATGTCTAAAACCAAATTTGCACAGAATTAACATTCTGACAATCAAGAAATGAAAAGAAAAATAAATTTAACATAAACATAAAAAGCATATCATATTTTTAATGTCATGATACCAGGATAAAAACCTGCAGGCCATTCCAAAGACTGTGATCTCACATTCTTAAATGTAACTGGATTATTTATTTGAGATGTCAACCTGACTGATGATCTGTACAAAACCTTGTAGTAAATTTTTCATTAAACCTTTTATCATCAGTTCAGTCATTCTTCAGAAAGCCATATTGATTTCATTTTTCATTTGTAAATTAAATTGTACCTAGAGGAATGCTTTGAGACAAAAATGTTCATTGTTTTATTTTAAAGAATGTCATTTTTAAGTGGGATTATCCTTTCAAAATCACTTTCTTTATTTCTTTTATGTTATTTTATTTGTCTGTTTTCTCATGACAGTACGGAATACTGCATCAATCAGCAGTAATTAACAATAATATAAAAATATTGCTAGACTTTATTACATGTTTCAGACTTTAAAGGGCAGCTGTTACTTACCACTGACTGAAACTACTGATTTTCTAGAAGTGAATGTCTTTGGTGTTTACTGTAATAAAAAACTTTGGCTTTTCAAACACAAAAGAAGATAAACTCAGAATATACTAATTAAGTGAACAGCAACTTTCAGTACCTTTTCTTGGGAGATATTTTTTATTTTTACAGTGAAAACAGTTCAGCATCTATCTCATTTCCTTCAGGATAACTGGAGTACTCATGCCATTTAGCATTAAAAGCCTGAGTTATGAGTCTGTTTTTCTATCAATATAGTTTATGGACAGAGACGTATAACTTTAGAGTGTCAGTAAGACCACAAGCTTGAAATTCCCTAGAAGCGTTCTAGCTCACTACTCACTGACAGGAGATCTTAGGACAACCAGGCTGTCAATTTAGAGACCTAAACTGAAATGCTTCATGTGGGCAGTGTAAATACTCACTATCTTCAGGTAGTATTTACAAATAAGTACTCAAAGCCATTAAAAAAATTCGGAAAAAAAATATGAATAATTACGTTGTGCTGTAGGGTAGTCTAGCCGTTATAAGGATGTATTGAGTAACATTGCTGGTGGTACAACGTGCCACTTAATGGAACTTAATGTGTTAGGAGATGTTACATTATACAGCAATAATGCTTACATGCCATGAAATATTTCAATAATAATTAATATTAAAAAGAGAAATAAATTTCAAAAATTGTATATGCTTCTGATGCAGAATTTATGCTTTTTTGCCTGAAATTAAATATCTTCAGAAACTCGTATTTGTGAAAAGCTTTTGGGGGGGGTTAGCCTCCTCGGCAGGACAGGGGGTGAAATAGGATGAGAAAGGTCATCAGAGATTTATCGTCGAGATAAAGACAGGGGGATTGTTCACCAGTTATTGTCACAGGCAAAACAGACTCCACTTGGTGAAAACTAATTTAATTTATTGCTAATTTAAATAGATTAGGGTATTAAGAAACAAGAAGACAAATATTACAACGGCTTTTCCCTCAGCCGTGCCCTCCAGTGAGTCGGTCAGAGCTGGCTGGAACCGGCTGGAACTGGCTGTGTCCAGCATAGGCCAGCCCCGGCCTCTCCTCACAGAGACCGCCCCGCAGCCCCCATTACCAGTGCCTGGGCACCTACACCCCGCACTCCTTTGTAGGAATAAAACCAGATTTTGTGCACCTAATGGTGTGGGAAAAGTGAAAAATTTTAGCAAGACTTCAGAAATATCCATAGATAGCAATGATACTAAAAAGGACGTGACGTCAAGTCAACCATACATGGCCCAAGCAGGACTCGGACTGAAATATTCCTCTTTGGCGTAACATCAGCTAAATGCTGGGCGTTTTACAAGAACAGTGCAGTGGAGTCCTGGAGTAGAATAATTGCTTGTTTCTGTTTAAGAGCAGCACAGTCAAACACCTGGTACTGCTGGTCAGAAAATACATCCTCCAGATTCAAATGACTGCCACAGTTGTTTAAAATCCCTTCAGCAACACAAATCTCTGGTTTTGAGCTATTTAACAGCTTTTGATGCCTCCCAGGCAAAACATGCATTCAGATGCACTGCTAGACATAGGTTGTTGACAATGCTTTGCCAGGCAAAGGCCACTCATCTTTTTTTTAAGAGTAGATATGGACACTAATTTATCTGTTTCAATAAGTATTAACTTAATATTTAATTTTTTTTTTATACTTTTGAGTGGGTGGTTCTGCTCCTCCATAGCTTGTTTTAGGCTACTGATTAGATACACTAATGTAAACATTAGTATGAAGAGGCCGAGGGAGGATGTTAAACCAGCTCACATCTCAGTTATTAATTTCTTTTGCCATGAACACAATCTTTACATTGCATTTTCATTTTAATCTCTACCCACTGGATTTTTTTTAGCTGTTACTCACTAGACATGATTAATGATCCCTTATGTGAAAAGAAGGGAGCATTTCAAGAAAGAAGTGGAAGAATTTATTTTTTTTAATGTAGTACAATTTTGGAAGGCTTTTTGACAGGCATCTGTATTGTTTTGTCTGGAAATAATAAAATCTTTCCAGTTTTTTAACATAGCTATCAATGGCTCATTAGGTGTGTGCTTTTCACATTTTTCTGAATAACCAAAATTAGTTTATTACCTCTGCTACATACTGTTCTTTATACCAAAAGACTGATCTGTATTGACTTGTAATTTAGGAAAAGAAAACTCATTCGCTGCCAAGCATTTCAAATATATGCTTTGTAATGTGTAATGTAAAGGGGTATTACAGATACTTCTTTCTAACATGTTTGAAAAATAGAATCACAGAATCACAGAAACCTTATATTAGGGTATTATTAGATTCAATGGTTGCTGTTGTGTGGGAAAGAAATGTTGGCCAATATCTAATGGGAGTTTAGATGTTTTCAGACATGCCTCATGCCATCATAGCCTCACAGGGTCAAGTTGTCCATGTCTTTTAATTCTTCTGTATCTCAGCTTGTCCATTTGTAAACCAATGCTTTTTACAAACCCTTATAATGGAAAATGATCCCCAGATAAATTCTGAGTGCTTCTAAGGGTACACCGGTGAGTCCATCGGCATAAATGTTTCTCAGGAGTCATATTCGCTGATATTTTCTTCCACATCTAATATTCTATCTAGGATAGAATCTTCCACATCTAATATCCTATCTAGGATACAATGTTTGCTGGTTAATGTACATTTTCTTCAGTGATTCCTGGTTATGTACATTTTCAATCATACTTGTATCATTTTGGAGCAGCAAAAGTGATGGCTAAAATCAGGCTGTGAATAATATCTCAGTCCCCATTTGAGCAGGTGGCAGTGGTTTATAGAAGAGGTGTGAAATCAGTTCAGGAAATACAAAGCCAAGTAATTACTATACACAGTCCAGACACCGGAAAAAGGCTGTAGACATAGCTGTCAGATTTCAGAAGGATATTGAGGATAAGGTGGGTTTTACCACTTCAGAAATAGACACAATACTGGCACCAATACTTGTTTAACGCCTTCATTAATGGCCTAGGTGAATAGAAGTGTTGCCCTCTCAGCAAGTTTGTGGACAATCCCACGTTAGAGGGAATGGTCAGTACGTGGAGGCTGGAGAAATGGGCCAACAGGAACCTCCTGACCTGAATATCCTGCAGCTGGGTAGGAGTAATCCCCTACACCACAGAAGGCTGGGAACCAGCTGTTTCAAGTTCAAGAATTTGTGAACAAAACACACAACAACTAGTATTAATTTAAAAAGGCTTTATTTTAACTAGTAGCAAAGCATATACTAAAATGGTCCCTATCATATTTCCCCAGTATACTCACGCTAGGTATCAGATCAGTCCAATCACCAGCCATGTGGAGGGCGGTAGCAGACTGGCACACATGCTTTGTGGGCATCCCTGCAGAGATAACGTGATCTCAGTGGAAAGATGCATGCAACTCAGCTCCTCCCTCGCCGGTGGTCCTTTTTTCGTCCATCTACAGTTCTGCCACGTAGGGCCAGTACGTGTCAGAAGGTGGAGCTGGGATAACTTTTTTGTGCCTTTGCACATGCCTAAGGATTCCTTGGGGGTCTTGCACCCCTTTTCACGTCTACAACTTTCCTCTTCTTTTCCTTTCCCATGGCTAGTTTGTTCTCTACTTGCCTACTTAAGGTCCTTTATGGTCTACGTTGTATTGCAACCCAGATAATTGCATAACTTGGATTTCTACCCCAGTTCCTCCCTATTCCCTATATCCTCTTTCCCACCTTGTTTATCAGCACGTTGGCCTTCAGTGATCAACTATTCTTTCACTCCCCTCACACCAGCTCTGTGGGGAAGGAGCGGGGGTCCTGGTGGGCAGCAAGGTAAGCCTGAGCCAGCAGTGTTCCCCGGCAGCAGAAACAGCCAACAGCATCGGGTCCTGCATTGGCAAGTGCAGCCAGCAGGCTTGGAGGACGATCTCTCCCCTCTGCTCAGCACTCTGCCCAGGACTAACACCCTACTATGATTCTCATCATGATTTCTCAGTAATCTTTAAAGCTCCAGATTTGTCACAAAATATAAAGTCACTGTGTTTAGCAGACTTTTCTCTATTTATTTAAATGGTGAAACTTTTGCTTTCTTCATAAATACGTTTTCAGAATTCTGATATGTTAGCTGAGATTTTTTTTTCCCCTGTGTCATTGCAAAAACAACCTTGTCATTCCATGTTTAGTTCTGAATTAGGTTATTCCACCTTATATTCAATCTCCTCTCTTCTGCAGTCTGACAGCTGTGTCAAGAGCTCTTTTTTCCAGTGATTTGAGTGCTTGTAGTAATTACTTGCTTTGTGTTTCCTGAATTTACCTCGTACCGCCTCTCCTACAAAACACCACCACCTGCTCAGAGTGGAAGCTACCTCCCATGAACCACTAAGGTGGGCTCAGTCTGGCTGTGTCTCAAATAACAGATTCAGGATCAAGTCTGACATGTGCAAATATATAAATAAACTTCCCTAGCCTATATTCATTGAAAAAGTAACAGATATTACTGCTGGTTAAAATGAAAACAAAAAGCTAGGAGTTCAGACGAGGTTTAAATATCCTCGAGTCTCTTTCAATTATTAACAATGTCTGAGAAGGCTTAGGTGCAGCTCTCTTGTACTGCAGTTCACTCCTTCAAAGCTCAAAGCAAATAATGCCCCATCCCAGGTGGGAAAAGGGAAGAAGCAGCTGGTAACAATCCAGGATTTTCCAGCCATTGGTGACTGTTTGGAAATGTAGCTGTTTCAACAGTAGTTCATTTTAATATCATCAGGTTAGGTTTCCGTAATTTTGTCAGGAAATTACTCCCATCAGAACTTCTCAGGGTTAAAGGATGCAATATAAATATGCTGGTATCTAACTGTACAGCATTGCTACACCTAAAGACACAATCTAATCCTAAATAATTTTTCAAGATTTGTTTGTTTTCTTGTTCTGAAAGGCATGTACACTGTAGGTATTAAATTTAACAGCATAGTGGAACAAGTGATTGTACCGTAACAGCAATTACATCTATGGAAACATTTTTTTAAAGAAAATCATCTTTTGACATTTCTATCTTCCAGGATATACAACTTTTCTTCAGAAAGCCAGCCAGTGTAGTAACATTTCTCATATTTAAATCTTGATACTGACTCTTTAGTTCAGTGGAACCTCCACTTCACCTCCATTTTTGTGGTTTATCTTACAGGACAGTGATTTGCTCTTCTGTAGCTGATCATGTGGAAAGCTTACTAGCTAGAGCCTAGTTTTGAATATTCAATAATTGATACACATTTCAAAAGTACTAGAGATGATTTTCAAATACGGGAAACAATTACGTACTTAGAACACAGCAATATTCATTGTACCTTTGAAAGACTGCCCAAGACAGGGCATTTTGGACACATCAGCTTGTTTTGGGGTAGTTCCAAGACAGGTGAATTCTTGTCAAGGTAGGCGAATTCTACAAAGTGGATGAATGAGAAGAATATGGATACTGATAGTACAGATGCAAAAAAAAAAATTGAATAAATCCTGAAAGAACAGTCCAGCAGCGGATGGTGCTACTGACCACACACTGTCTCAGACATACAGATGACAATTAGCATTACTTGTTGAAGTTATTTTGCTGATATTACTCAGCTGTTCATCAACTTGAGAACCTTGAAAGAAACCTTGAAAGAGACAGCTACAGTTACTGCTGCGATAGGTAGAGCACTTCAGAGACTTCAGGGCCAGGAGGGACCACTGAGATCAGCTGGGCTGAGGCTCTCAGCACATGGTACCAGTCCTGTACCTGTAAGGCAGCCCAAAAACCAACAGACCTCTCCTGGCTTATCAACAACAAAAGCATTGCTTTGGAGTTAGATAAGGCCCCAATGCTGAGTTTAATTCGAGGTTGTTTTCCTGGAGTAGGAAAGAAAATTAATTTCCTGATCCGTAAACTATATTAGAACTGTATCTTCAAGCTATAGGCTATGTAGAGAACCACTCCAGAACTAGAGCCAGAACCACCTGTTATTTTGAATATCAAGGGGTACTGCAAAAAGCCACTCTTAAGAAGAAAATGAGTGGTATGGATGCAAGCTTAATAATTCTGTATCTATCATCACATTTTCCAAGATACGTGCTATGACTGTTTGTGCTGTATTTTCTTCCCCACAGCTCTGTCCCAGTACCTTCCTTGTCTCAGCTGCCTGCCAGATCACCTCTTAGATACTTTGCACATTGCTTGGGGGAGGAAAGGAAATATATCTTACTGCCAGACCACATAACACATAGCTCCACAAAACTTAAGTGTGATGGGAGTCTCTAAGCATTAGTGAAATGTTATTAATTAGGTATACTGCTTTTTAGTGGCTCAAGGGTCATTGATTCCATCTTTATCTCCAAAGTCCCTCTTCATTTTTGTGTGTTCAGGATTATATTTTTCCATTGATCTTACTAAAGCTCAAGCAGCTGTCTTCTTATCTATCAAGTGTCCTCCTCTTCTTTATGTCCACAACCCCTTAATTTGTAAAAGCTGCACAAAGCAGAGGTGCACAGTGACTCATTTCGGTTTGTCTTCTATTTTTTCCCCTTCACTGCTGGCGTTTTTTGCCTTCTTGCACACATATTTCATATTTCAGCTGACCCCTCAGCACCTGAGAAGCAGCAGCTGCACTTGCCAGGGCTTGGTGCAAGCCCTTTTGCAGGACTGAACCGTGCAATGCAAAACCCTCAGCAAAGCAGCTCTCCTGAGAGAGGATGCAGCAAAAACTTTGAAGATGATAAGAGGCACCAGCGATAATTTTTGGTAGGACCAATAAGTGTGTGCGTTAAAGAGAGTTTTTGAAGAGTTCATAAAGGAAGCCAAGAAGACAACAATTAGGCTTTTCCGCCTACACAGAAGTGTACAACTAACAGCTCTCATATGCAGCAGAGTGAAATATAAGGTAATTATCTCCATTCTTCTTCCATGCTCAGTATTGCAAATGGCATGGAAAAATTGTACTGAATGCTATTACTTTTGCAGTATGGCACATTGTGAAGAAGAATATATTACCATATAAACCGTGTTTAAAATGTCAGATCTTAAAGATAAAACTTAACGCAAATGTAGAAATATTGCTTTTCAAAAGATGCCTGATTTAAAGAGGTTTTAAAATTTTAGCTTTAACCAGAGCTCATTCACCAAAGTTCAGCCTAGACTCCTATATGTCTATGTATAAGCTGCAATGCACAGATATTTGGTGTTTAATTTCTATTAGCACAATTTAAAGCTTCTTTCATTTGTAACATTAGGAAGCATTAATGAATGGAACAATCACAACTAAGCTCACATTTCCCAGCAATTTCATTTCAACAGTGGAGTTAAGCAGTCTCTTCTTGAGACAAAGGAATTGGCAAGTGATCAGAGGAACATGTACCCCTTTGTGATCCTGCTAAATCAGTTTTCTGTAGTCCACACTGAGGAAACCAGGAAAATGAGGTTTTTTTGTGAATCCCCATGGGTCGTAACTGTTTTTTGGCATTGAAACATCTTCTTCAGGAATGCCTGTTTTTACATTAACTGCATTTTATCTGCAGAACCTTAAATTTGAGGAATTTTAAGTACATCAAGAATTAAACGTGCTATACAAGTGTATAAAAAGCAATGATATCCCCAAACTGGGGTTAAATAACTAAGAACACAGGTACACAAATAGCCATTTCTGCTCTAGACATTACATGAACTCCAATGACCAATATTGGTGTTGGCTACAGGTATCTGTTCTTAAACTGTTTCCTGGTTTTGTTCTGTGAGACCTTATTTCCATTTGCATCTTCTACATGCATCTTTCTACTCAGGTCCCTGTCATACATATTAAAATAACATGAAGAGAAAGAGAAAATTACAGAAGCTGCAGGAGCAATATCAGCAATGCACATAAAGGTGGACTTTATTCAATAAAGTATGGCAGAGTGTTTCTGAGTGTGAATAGTTAGGTTTTCCTATTTGCAAGTATTAATTAATCACATTGTTATAACAGAGACTTGTCAGGCAGAGGAAGGAAGGAGGCAGAGCTCTGCTGGAAAGCTGCAGAAGTTGGGGCATACTGAGCGTAACTACGAGCAATGGGACACAGGCAATAGAGGCAAGGAAAGACAGAGGTTTTGGCAAGTCTTGGCCTTCCTTTTTGGAGTATTTGTAGGCAGCAGTGTCTGGAACTTGCAGCGAGAGTGACTGGAGAAGCCATAGCAGAGATATAAACCAGTCCTCAGGCAGGCTGATGCTGAGTCCGCTCAGCACTCTCTGCGGACCTGATGGTCCAACTGCAAGGTTTATAAAGGAATGGATTGTTTTTACACCTCATGGAAAAGGTCAGCACATCCTATTTCACATGCAGCCTACTATGTCATCTAGCTGGAAAATCGCAGTTGCTTACATTGCAAAATGCTCATATGAAAAGAAACCAGACTGGTATCAATCACAGCAGGCAATTTCCTTCTTCACATAGACAATCAACATACAAACAGTATAGAGACATTTTAAATCTAACTGAAGGCTTATCCAATTTAGTTTCATATGCTACCCATGCAGTAATTTTTTTAATATCCTTCCAAAGTTACAAATCTCTCTACAGGAAAAAGACCAGTTGAATAATGATTCGTATTTTTGCAAGACAGTTTGCTATCCTGTTTTTAACACAAACACAAAGCAACAGATAGTTTGTCTTTGCCCTGTATTTCATTTTTGTACAATCACTTGACCGCTATGTATCAAGACCTGTGCGTAATCTCATCTCATCTACAACATCCCAGTCATTTAGAAAATGGAAAACTTCTAGACCAAAAAATAAATACTAGATTTAGTTTTGGGGCAGCATAAGGCATTTGTGTGACAGCATCCCACTGAACTGAATTTCTGAGGTATGACAATTTCTTTTGTACTTCTTATGTTTCTTTATATTCACTGAAATGCCTTAGCAAAAAAGAGCTATATTTATAATTTTTTTAAACAATAAACGTAATATATAAAAAGTTAGCAATTAAAAAAATCTTAGAATAGAAAAGGTCCTAAATGTCTAATTTTCACCTATTTTTTGGGAATGCAACTAAGATAATCTTGATCTGAAGATATGAAACAATACATATGTGAGACTGCTTTCAAAATCTCAAATTAATCAGAACATTGTCTGCCTCTTGTCTTCAAAACAATCAATTAAGCACCAGACTTCCCTATGAATAATTGATTATTCATCATGGTTACATGTCTATCCCTAGTACATTGTTTTGAGATAAAGAAACCACATCCCCCTTTTTACTAAGAAAAAAGAGCCGTATCCAAAATAAGACTTTCAATCATTAAAGCAGAACTTAAAATATTATAGGAATCTATGTCTGAAATTTGCTTCAGAATAATAACTCATAAGCCGCTTAACTTAGAGCCTATTTTTTTTACACCAAAGTGAATGAAATTCTTAAGTGTTCATAGTTGTTCATAGCCCAGACAAACTCTGGCTTAAGAAATCAGTCTCATTAGACTCTACAAACTTTATGACACTGTGCTTAAATTCCCAAGGGACCGAATTCATCCAGCACACTCACAAAATCGCCATTCTTCCCTCACGATATAACCAGTCTTGCTCTCCACACAGCAGAATGGTTCACCTTTGGCGAAAGAGGGCCGAGGTGCCCAGCCAGGGCGTGACTGCCTCTCACACCTCTGGGGCATTTGCTGAAGAAGAGGATGAGATCTGACTAAAGCAGGACAAGCTCAGGACCCGTGCTTCCCCTTCCCTCCAGTTAATTACACAGACTAATCTGAAAATGGATCACCTCTGTATCATTCTTTCAAAGCATCATTGCTGATATTTATAATTTTGTCTAGCTTAGGGATTCTAGAGCTCAAATTCACATGGGTTTTATGCAGAGAATTCTTCAGTCCTTGACTGAGCTCCGGAACTGGGCAACGTCTCAGGTACACCATAGGCCTATGAGCTGAGGTACACCAGCATTTCCTAGGGCTGGCTACAATAGCATCAGTATGATCAAGGAAGGGACTTGGACATGGTCTCCCATATGACCAACAAGCGATCTCACACCTGGTATGTTTGAACAAGGGTAAAGCTTTCCCAGATAAAATGCCAGTGAAGTACTTTTAAAAAATGAAATAATTCCCCAGAACTTAACTAGAAGTGGAAAAATTGATTGCAAACCAGTGGTCTACCAAACAGAATATTTCAAACCACAGCAGTGATACAGCATCTTCTTTCCCTCCTTTGTCTCAGAGAAATGAGGTTTTATGGCCATACAGACAAGTTGGGGTGAATTTTATTTATTATCTTTTGCATGGACTTGTGGACATATCACTTAAAGAGCTAACAACTGACATTGACTTTAAATTTGGATAAGTAGGCTACATAGTACATTGTGATATACATACTGCAGCCAATATCTACTGGACAGTACTGCTGAAGCTATTGCTGAATCTCCACATCTATCTCACTGATGACAAAAATTGCAATGCATCATTTTTTTTAATCTCTGTAGCTGTTGTAACCTTTAGTTATGTATGATTTAACTGAACAATTTAACATAACAGAATGGTTTTAAACTCAGCTGGCAGGGACAGACCCACTTAGTAAGAATAGCAAAACCTTGTGAGTTACAGATTCTGCCTCTCAGGTTGAGAAGCAGCTGGTTCACTGCCAAGTCCCAACCGCTATGTTGCAACCGCAAGGAGTCAGATTAAACAAACAAGCAAACAAAGAGCAAACCCAATCAAAACCCCATTTTGTACCAGAATTTATTGTGCTAATAGGTCATTGAAGGTCCACACTGAACACTTAATTTTTTAGATACAAAATAAGAAGTTTAAGCTATGTCAATTAACACGAAATGTCATGGATTTTCTTGATTTTGCAATGTGGAAGAAAAACTTTCTGTAGATTTTTCACCTCTCTCATTCCTCTCAGCATTACTCAGGGAACATACTGCCTTGCCAAAATTAACTTATTAAAGGTGACCTTACAAGAACATTAAATCAAAATCTAAAATCCACCTGACATAATTTGAAGATTTTTTTTTTTGATGACAAAGAGTAGTGTTATCTTGTTTTTCTCTCCAAAACAAGGTAGAAGCTGACAGAAACAGCCCACAGAAAACACTTCTGAAATTGAGAGCAGCTGGAAGCAATGTGGTGCAACAATATGAAATGTTGAAAGACATGCCTTTCTCCACACACGGTGTTACTTGCATCGTATCTTTCTTCAGTTTCTTCAAATCATTTATGACCTGCAACACAGCAGGTGGATAGAAGCACTGACACCCCGTCTCTTCACCTCGTAGCAATGCCTGTGAGAAGAAATCCAGTCTAAGAAGCAAAGAAAATGGAAAGGGGACACAGAGGCATGTTTGTGAAGTCCTTTCAGCTGAAAACTGAACAGTCATAGCTGATTAATTAAGATTTTTAAAGCGGATTTGGGGAATGAAAAAAAAAAAACACCAAACTTCAAAAAGATGAGAGAAAGTATTCTGTTTCATTTCCGTATTTATTTTTTTATTGTTTCATCCTTTTAAGTTGACAACCATTTGTACTTTTAAATTAAGCGGTAAGTTTTGAAGGGTATATCTCTACCAAAATGTCCTGCAGAGCAATGGTTGTGTTGACACTCATCTGTGGTTGAGAGCTGAAAAGTGGTGATATTTCTGCTACAAGACACACGAGCTTTCTGAGAAACGCACTAAACACTTTTACTGACTCACTAATTCTTGCTGTATTACTATAGGAAATTACTGGAATAAAGGTTTCCTGGAGGTTATGGTTCAAAAAGAGTGCAGCCAGATTTTCTCAGGTACAGAATGACTTAATAAATTTTTAGGGGATTTGTTTTTTGTTGGTTATTTTTCCTACTTTTATCTGCTCTGGCAGTTAATCCTTGGAGTGAAGTGGGTGTGTGGGTGGAACAGAATATGCATTCAAAGACGCACAACAGAAGTGCTCCTGTCACATTTGCCTCACAACCGTCTTTACCTCTGAAGCCTAATCTGCTGTCTAATTTATGTTCTAAGGGAAGCATCTCAGTGCTAAATGAAATGGGATTTTAGTAAACATCATAACAGAATCAACACCTGTATCAATTCTCAGAGTCATAGCTATCATCTCATAACCAACTGCCAACAGTTTTCTGTTAGCTGAGAGCCTGTCATGGTCTAGCGTTCAAATGAAAGCAATTAGCCGCTTGTATGCATTCAGTTTGCAAGCTGTCATATAATGATTCATACCGTTGGTGTTAATAAAACCTGCCTTGTAAAAACAATTATGATGGCAGATCCTCAGCTGTCAGCCCACCCTTCCCATAACGCTCATGCAGTTTGTGTCATGCCACAAACATGAACTTAACTGAATTATGCAAAAAAATGTACAGAAGCAGAGTATGCATGTATGTAAGAAGAGATGTTTCAGCCTCAGGTTGTACTTCCATATTCCTTAATGAGGTGAAATTCCCATGAACACAACTGCAGGGCTGTGACACGAAGTCAGGTCTTGATGCTGCTTTTGCGGCATTAGCAACCATATGAAATTCCTGAACCTCCATCCAGCTGTTTGGTTTCATTGACTTCTATTACTTTTCTTTAATAATAAAACTGGAGGTAGGTATTTCTTAATGTGTTTTTTATAGTATTACTTTGGTGGCCAATTAAGTCCAGAACTGAAGGGGATGAGGGGGAGTGTAAACATGCTTATTCATTTTATTACCAAAACAACAGAGTGTCTTCCCTGAGTGGCTGCTTAAGTTTATGAATGTTTCATCTTCTGATGATGTCCCACAAGTGTTTCCCTCTGAGCTGCTAGTGGGTAATCACAGACTGGCTATTTCTTTAAAATGTGAGAATAAATTTGCAGTGTATTGAATACAAGTGGTCTTTACAGTCCACAAAAAATCTTAGATTTTAGGGATTGAGTCAACTCATCGTATTAGAAAGAAGAAAATTTGTGCTTACACTTCAGTAGTATATAAATGAACAATGTCACTGCTAAATTTCATTCCTCTTTGGTATGATACAGCATGCTTCCTCATAGAGCATGTATTAATCAAAAAAGGGTATTTAATGCCAGATATTAGAGTTCAAAAAAGCTTATTGTATATGTTACCTCAAACTTCAGCAACTTTATTTTTTTTGATGCAAAAATGAAAAAAAAAACCAAAACAACCCAACCCCCAACCCCCATAACTTTTCAAAGCAAAATTAATTCTTACATTAACCTTTACAGTAGAGGAATAGAAGGAAATGTCTCTTTCTCTATAACATTCTGATCTGTAATCTGTAAAGGCAAAACGTTAAAAATAATGACAGATAATTGTTATGCTACAAGGGAAAACCTGGGGAATAGAAGGGGCTGGTTCACTAAAAAGCAATTCACCAAGGAGACTGACTTTCACTGAGGAGGAGAGGAGAGAAGACAAGGCATGAGAGCTGTAGCTTCAAAAAGATATGTGTTTTTTCAGTTCAAAACAAATGCAAAAAACTATACATATACAGTGGGAGAGGAAGGCGGGAAAACAACACAATCATTCAGGCTCTTGTTTGAATGAAAAAGACTTATTCTTAAAAATTAGTAGTTGAAGACTAGTGTAATAAAATCATGAACTCCTCTATGAGATAAAAAATAGGTTAACTAGGTATGTGAGTGAATGAGAAAGGAAGGACAGTAGGTGGCAATAAAGGGAGGGTGAAGAAAGTGGCTGAGGTGCTAGGCTCATTTGAATCTCTTCTACAGGAGAAAAGTTGTGATTTAACAGCATGGGAAGGTTTTCCTGGCTATATGTGACAGAGTGGCTGATGTCTGCAGTCAGGAAGTTGAGGTCATTGGAAATATTCATCAGAAGCATCAGGGTCACCACTGTTTTTCCTACACCGTGCTACATAATGTAACAATGTGGAAAGCACTCACGGAAAATACTTTTGGCAAATCACTAGAAACCCTAAAGATGACTACCATCCGGAGAAAAGCACATACCACACAAACAAGTCGCCCTGTTGGCTGACCTAGAAGAGTAAGTCAACTGGATCATGAATTTTGTGACAGTCAAAATGTCCATGGGGAGCAGAAGAACAAACCTACATAAAAGCATAGTCACTGTCTTCAAATGCAAAGAAAGCAAGAGGTTAAAACTTATCAGAAGCAAGCAAATAATCAGCAAACCTATGACAGAACAGTTTTTTTGTTGGGTTGTTTTGGGAGAACAGCTCTGTTCATCCATTCCTGCCTGCATGACCCTCACATGGCGCAGTAGTCATTATCATGGCAAGTATTATGTTTTCCAAAGAATGGAGTTTTAGTCATTCTGAAATTGGTATGTGATATCATAGAACCATACAGTTAATTTTGTTTATGTGGGAACTTAAAATATTATTGATGTAGGTTTGTTTCACTTTTATAAGCAGGGGCTACGTAGATTCAGTGTTTTGTGTAAAGTAGAACACTGTCTTGAATAACTGTGCATCTACAATTATTACATGAACAAGCGCAGTGATGCAGATGATGGCTTTAGTAGATGCTGAACAGAAGGCTTAACTTCCCTGATTAGAAGACACTCAAAGCATCGATTTTTTCTTTTCTTTTTATGTGCCTGATGGCATTATACTGTTTTATTTTAACTACTGATTACTGGACAGAGACATAGGACAAGATACTCTATGGAAAGCTTGTGTTGGAACTAGAGAATATAAGATTAACTAAACATGCACAGTTTTACTATCCCATTAAAAATTATTATGAGTGTATTACTCATGCCAAGTATGCCTGTGGGATAAGCGAATAGTTCAGATTGGGTGGGGATAACTGGCAGGTAATCAGAAGCATATGGAAAAGACCTAAAGCATTTGAAATTCTGCATTCCAGGAAGAACTATCCAATGGTATTTATAGAATTCACATCGGCTTGCTAGTCAGTTTTCAGTTTTGAGAAACCACACTTAAGCATCTGTATAACCTATTTCCAATCAAGAAAGCTTCTACTGGTGTCCAAAATCTAACCCTAAAGGAAAGCAGATAAGGAGTAAGCAGAAATGGGAGCTGCTGGGGAAGCAGAATGTCTCTAGGAGTCTTGCATCTCCAGTAGATGCTTGTAGACATCAAAAGATATCTAGGGCAGAGGTACCAAAGCAGCCAGGAATGATTCCTGTGGGCTAAAATTCTATCTGAAATTTCTTAATTTGAATATTTTCCTTGCACATGTTGCTGTTAGGAGTTACCTTAAGTAAAAAATTTTCTGTTTTACCATTAAACTTATTAAATACCAAGAGAGATGAGAAATAACTGTAAAAAAAACATTTGGGTGTGAAAGCTGGTGCTATCAGATACCATCTTTCTTATGAGTACAAGCTAATAACCATCCGCAGAAGCTAAAGGGGCCAGTGGGGATTATAATAGAGAGCAATTAAGAGATTAGAAACTTTTTAATAATTACTTTAATCATATTCATGGGCAATTTATGTTTATCTGTTCTTGTTTCAGAATTGTCCTTTGGTTTAAATTATTCACATTACTGTTGCTCACTCTCCATTGCTCTTTCTGCCTTCATAGACTTCTACCTTCTAAATAAATGGGCTCTGTTATCCTATATGTAATGACATAAACTATTAGAAAAAAAGAAGAGTACTGAAAAATCATGACTTAATGTTTTAAACTTCTTAAATGGCCATTAAACTTGTTCATCTGCTCAAACAGCAAATAAGTGTCAATAGAAGGACAAGAACTGAGACGTGGTGGGACAGCTCACATGACTGGAATGCCGTCATGGAAGGCTATGTCCTTTTCAGGAAAGACCGGCCAACGAGACGTGGTGGGGGAGTTGCACTCTATGTGCGGGAGCAGCTGGAATGCATCCAGCTCTCACTAGGGGCAGATGCAGAGAGGGTAGAAAGCTTATGGGTAAGGATTAAGGGCCAGGCAAATATGAGGGATACTGTAGTGGGAGTGTATTACAGACCACCCGATCAGGATGAGGAAGCTGACGAGGCTTTCTACANAAGAATATAATAATAATAAAAAAGAATTATTGGGTTCTCAAAAATCTATGAAGGAGCACTTATCCATACTATGCAGTTAAAGACTTGTGAAGAATCCAAGTAAATTGTCCTAATGATTGACAAGAAAATGTCAGGGTGTAATTACTCATAACCAAATTACCTTGGTTATAATTTTTATAATCTCGTGTGATTTTTGAGAAAAACACTAGTATTATCACTCAGTTACTTAATTTCCATTATATGAATGTATAAAGAGAGAGACAAAAAAAGCGTGAGATCATTCAAGAACAGTAGGTTAGAAGCTAACTTAAATACGGGAAACTATATAAAACTCACTAGAAAATATGCATCTGAAAAGTTTTTAATCACCATGCATCACATCTGATATCAGCTGCTAGCAGAAACCTAAGTAAAGTATGACAATATTGTACAAACTCCTCAGCTAGGCATGTGACAAGGGAGGCTGGCTCTGTGAATAATTCCACATTATCAAATACTACCAATTGACTGCGATCCTGAGAAGAGATTTGTGCCTGAGTATTACTGTTCACTAAACGGGATCTAAGGGGAGGCATTTTAAAAGCTTATGCAGCTACAAATAACTGTTCAAGCACTCATGTCAGCGTTCAAAGAGAAGCTGGTGAGAGACTTCTGAGCTTCAGGAGTGCCTGGTGTAGGCTATATTTTGTACTGTGAAAGATGACTGTGATGTAAATAACCAGAGCATCAATATAAAAAATTCACATTATTAGTCCACGCTTTGTGCTCAGGTTCACACCTCCAGCGCAGAAGTGAAAACTCACCTTTTGAGGTCTCCAGGACACCTGCCTGGCCTGAGGTTTTATATAGGTTGCTACTATTTCTTGGATAGTATTTCCTGGCTATATTATATATACATATACATAAATATATATATATGTCTCAAATAATTTGTCTACAATATTAGTTCTACCTTTCCTTGATACAGATGGAAGGCAGGTAATGCCTAGGAAAACAGTAACAGACTGCTTGCGTTTGACTGAAGTCTGTTATCAATACTGCGGAACAGATAAGTGAATCAGTTGGTAGGAGGATATATGAACTGAACTCAAGTAACNTCTGCTGTATTTTGATGGGAAATGAAAGCTGAGGGAACCTCCATGAACCTCGCCCATGGTTAGGGGGTTGAGTGAACAAGCTCCGCAGAGGATTCGCAAAGGGAAGTTCCTTGTCAAACACAGATCTCACAGCTCTGCGTGGCAGATGGAAAGGACTGAAAGAAAAGGATAAAATGGGCCGGGACCATGTGTGTATTGTTGGGGTTTCAGTGCATCTCAATCACATGAGAGCAGGCACACAGCCCGATGGCATCCCTTAGGTAGATTTTGGGCCTGCCTCTCTTTGCTGGTATTGCAGTTTCCCATCCTGTCAATGAGTATGTTAGACTTGGCCAGAGCACTGTGGCCAGACCCATCATGTCTGCAGCACCTCCTTCCCCTACACTCCTCTCTGGAAACTATAGAACTTTCATCTTTGCCTGTACCGGCCCCGTGCTCAGCCTTGTGCTGCATTCCTCCTGCAGCTGGGTGATGAATTGCTGCCTTCTCCCTTTCATATGCCCTCTGTCTCAGGCATGGTGCTCCTTCAAGGGTCCTCCAGGGCCTCCCTGGCTCCTGCACTGGTTCCAGCCTCCCCACATGCTCCTGCCACTGGGGCTGGGGGATCCATGCCTAAAACCACCGCACCTGCCCCTTCTGACCTCCTTTCCCTGCCCCCTGCGCATCCCCTACAACTATCTGTATAGAGGTCCATTCTTCAGACTAGACTAGACTAGACTAGACTAGAGTAGCATGTGTATATATATACATACACATATATATACATATACACACACACTTGCATTATATACACATATATACATATATGCAATTATATATATACACATATGTATATACACATATACATAGAATATATATGTATATTAATGATTCAAGAGCTTTAAGGCAGGGCAGTGAGGACAGCTCTTCCTTTGCAAAAGAATATAAAACTATGACTGGTCCCCTGCTATGCCCACTGGTCCATGCTACAGTTTCCCATAGGAGTCAAACTGGGATATGAGGCCACCTATTCATACACAAAATAGTAGTGAGGAAGCTAGAGGCAAGACAGTGCTCAAGGGCTCCCCAGGGTAGGAACCAGCATAAAGCAAAGTTACCTTCCTTGTTTCAAAGTTGTTTTCATGTGGGAAGTCAGGGGAATAAACACATCTGTGTTTAATCGTCTGTAAAAAACCCCACAGAGTACCTTGTGCTTTGCCAAAACCCAGTGTGGTAGTTTCTTTACTGAGCTCCCAGTTTTCACATGTCACTTTCCAAACTCCCCTCACACACGTGACTGAAACAAAAAGAAGGTTACGCGCGCACACGTGCGGCTGGTTTCCAACACCAGTCTTTCTTGGGCGACATTTAAAAAGTGTTTTGAAATTGAGTTGTACTGGCTCCACTCATTTCTCCTTGATGCCTGCTTTGTTCCAGCTGCTCGGGTGTGTGTATAAATAACAGTTTGTATCCCTTGACAACTTCCTGAATTAGAACAGCACTTGTGGTCAATCACAGCAGAAAGAGCAGCAGGGAAATACTTTGGCCCAGCAGGCAAAATCATGCCATTTGTTGAGTAGTAAAGTGTGTGCTTGTGTCACAAGTGATGTCCCTTTGCTTGCTATTATCGCTGTGCTTTAGAGAGATGGTGCATCTGCTGCATTATCTCTTGACAGCTCTAATCTCTTGAAGCGAGAAAATGCGGGTAAGAAAAACAGAGGTGATTTAACTGCTTCTGAGCTGGTGTTCAGGTAAGCTTTTAAAAGGTGGGTTCTCCTTTTCCTTCTTCTTCTTTTCCTTCTCTAACTGTGGCTTCTTGTGGCTTCAGGATGAAAACACATCTATAGCTCTTGCTGCTTTTCTGTCTCTAAGTGGCCGGTTCTCCACCAGCAATACCTGGAAATTTGTCTGTTTATCCCTACAAGAATCAATAAAGAGATCCTTCTGCAATACTGCAGCTAATGAGCCTGAAGATCTTTTTCTCTTGTAGGTACATAGAATTGATAAAACTCTTATATGCTATTCAGCTAGAAAGAATTCAGACTTTCCGTAGTTTGCATCTATGTCTCTTCTGCTCTAGCAGTCATCATATTTGTTGAATAGTTAATACGCTGTGGATTTGATCTCAAGACCAATGTTAAAATGTGCTGTAGACACAGAAAAAGAAAATTAGAAAGTGTAGGTTTTTGGAATAAATTTTATTATGGGTAACTATGGGAAACTATAGTAAGTTATCAACTAATAGGTTAATTGCCAGATTCGAAAATTTGTATAATTATTGTTGTTACTTTTCTCCAGCAAGTGCATAGAAAAACTTAGAGGTCCTCACTTTTCCCAAGAAGTTTTTCTGTTTGAAGGGAATGATACAGGTGAAGGAGAGGGTGTTGACTTCCATGAGATCTACAGAATTCTGGAATTCACAGAACAATGCGGGGTTTTAAAAATGAGAGAATCTTTCAACATTTCAGCATTAATATTTCATAACTCCCTTATATGTCGTTAGAAAGGTTGTTCTTTACATGTTATTAACTTTGCTATACTATGATATTCCTGTAGTTCTATTTTATTTAACTAAATTACTCTCCATTTTTCTTACTTATGTGTTGATTTTAATGCAGCAAGATAGCTTAATCGGGATTGCATTGTGTTTTAACATTTGTCAATAAGGGAGTTGGATAGTATCTAAATTTACTTCCCTTCATTTCTGTGCCCCAGTCATGTATCGACTCACTGGAAGATGATGTCTGTATTCACATTTCTGTTGTCCCATAAAATTAAGAAAATGGAATCGAAGATAGACTACTTTGTATAAATTCCCAAATCAATGTCAGAAGATTTCAAGGAGCATCTGATTTTTATATTGTATTATGGAATAGAAATACAATGGGACGAGATGTGTCTACGTAATTATACAACACAAAAATTGCTTGCAAAATTGTCTCCTCTTGGTGATCTGCTGTAGCAATTTGCCACAAACCCAGATCTTTCGAAGGCAATGACTGCTCTAGAATCTCCTTGCCTTCTCCTTGTCCATCTTAGTGATGGTCCCTTTCAAGATACATCACTGCACCCTGAAGCATTGTACCCATGCCTGCATTCTAGTTCAAAATAATTGTTACCTTAGAGCAGTCAATAAAGGGGTAACATAAAGCCATGGATTACAAACGTGAAGATGCATTAATATCATGACCATTAAGAAGCTTTACATTTATTTATAAATTGTCTTTCAGGAAACTGATGGTTTTACCCTCATTTACAAAAACCTTGCCACAATAAAGTGCTGTATTCTATACAGTAAGTACATTTCAAGCCTGCATAGGAATAACGTTAAGTGAAAATATCATTTTCCTTAAAGTTTTATTTTATACAGGATTTCTTTTTTATTCTGTAGACAAATACTGGGCCCAATATATTAAATGAACTCACTCTGGCTGAGCACAACAGAGTTGTTTGTTCAAACAGTGCTAAGCATGATAAAACAAAATTTAGCATCCCCCATATGCACAGAGTTCAGACTCCTTTGTTTCTTGAATCTGTAAGACTTACCATTTAATAAATAAAAATAGATTAACCCATCTGTTGTTTGTTCGTCTGAAAATGTTGGGGTCTATTTTGACAGAAAATAGAGTACTTTTAAGTGTATCAGCAATATCTGCTTTCAAGGCAATTAAGACCTGAGATTCAAAGAGCCTCATTCCTAACACTTGATACAGTCAATAGTGAGAAGACAGTTATGTTTCAAAGAGTGTCACTTAGATGTACATATGTTTTAACAAATCTTATTAAAGAAGATAATACTACAAAACCTGAAAAGATTTGTCATATGTGAGAAGGAAAAACAAAACCACAAAATCCTTGGTCAAATACATTGGCATTTTGATATATTGAATTAATATATTCAATCATGACTCATTCTGAAATGAACTGATGTCTTTAGTTACTAAGTTCAGATAAGCAAGGACGTCTCTGCTCTTGCCAGGTGGTGAGAATCTAGATGATATAGTTCATCTTCTATTCAATAAAGATTTACAAGGGGTCTGGAAAGGAGCATGAGGAAATTAAATAGAGAAACAGGATAGGGAGAGAAAGAGAGAGAGGAAGAGGGGAAAACACACAGTCTGCAGAACAGATGAAGACAGAGCATTCCCTCATGCCTGGCTTAATCTTTGCTTTTCTATACCAAACACAGAGCACACTCCTGTTGCAAGGACGCCCTTCTGGAGTCACTCTACAAAAAAAATCACTATCTGGGCTAAAAGGTGAGTATGGACACAACTTCAGTTTAGTGAATAAAAAGTATGAGTTACAGCAATGACAAAAAGCATTATCTTAATCAAAACATGAAATTGCTGTTTGTGTTTGCAGCATTTGTGCATTTTAAACGGCACAAAAATACATATGAATAATACCCTTATGATGTTTAAATTCTCCAGTATTTCTGTGTGTCCATTGAATACTGGTTCTGGTATGTAGATGCGCCTTCTCAGTCTTGCTTTGGAAGGAAGATGTTAAGCAAAAGCATGCATAGCTCTATAGGAAAGGAAAATAGTGCATATTTGGTTAGATAGCAAATTTTCTAAACAGGTGTCTAATTTTAATGCAGTATCTGCTTTCTGATCAAAATGTTTTGTCAGAATTTCTTTGTGCTCTTGAATCTTAGTAGTTTGCATGTTTTTGCTTTTTTGAAAGCTGCAAGCATTCAAAATGACGATTCAAGTTCAGTTGTTCATTTTATTTCAAAATTATTTGGATAGGAATCATAGAATAATCTAGGTTGGAAGGGACCTTTAAGATCATAGAGTCCAACCACTAACCTAATGCTGCCAAAACCACCACTAAACCATGTCCCTCAGCACCATGTCTTTTAAATACCTCCAGGGATGGTGATTCCACCCCTTCCCCAGAAATTACACTCCATAGATATAAACAAGCAGCAAAAGAAGTACAAAATGGTCTCCACTTTCAGACTTGTGGGGATCCTTCCATAGTTGCAAGCATGATGGCTGTAAAAAATGAGCCATGCAAAACATAATTTTAAATTCTCACAGAACTGAAGTCTGCAAAAAATTTAGAGGTCGCCTATATGAATCACTTAAAACTCCCCGTTTGTAAAAGTCCAAGTAATCTTACAAACGTGTAACTATTGTCACCTCTGTCCATATAGATTTTCTCACATTCACTGCCATTATATGACACAGCAAGGATCAGGCTCAAAGATTTGGTTGTACTGTGCTGCTAGAAAGTTTCCAACTGAGTGTTAAAAAAGGTGCTGAGCTATTTACCAGGATGGCAACAGTAAATATCCTGTGTGAAATTCTGCTGCTGTCAGTGTCGATGATAAGACTCCCACTGACATAAATGAGGCTAGATTTCACTTCTCCTACACTTAATTTTCAATTAGAGTCTGTGCAGAGAGCTTTTAACATGACTAGCAATTAAGACCTTAAGGGGGCTATGGAGATATTCAAAGTAGCTTTTTCTGTTGGCATCTTTAAAGTTATATAGGGCTGTGCTTCTTCATCATTATAACCAGTTCTGAATCTTTCCTGGGAAGAGGGGAAGAGAGGCAGAGGGGCCGCAGGAAAGAAAGCAAGACATTAGGCTTGGGTTTTTGTATTATTTTTTTCTTTAAACTTCTTCTCTTAAACTACTTAGGTGGTGGTGAATCACAGTTCTCTATATAGCTTTTTTGAAAAAGCTGTTTTTTAAAGATGAACTTCCTGCAGATTCTGTGTCTCATGTAGGAAAATTTTATTTCCTCTTCTATCCTTGTAGCATGTACAACATCAGTAATCATATAGCCCTTCTGAACCATTTGAGACTGTCTTTTTTATTATCTAAAAATAGTGGCATCTTCAATTGACCATTTTTTCTTGAATTACTGTTTAGATGCTTAGTGTTATTCCCTGCTTTTCTCTAACAGCAGGACAATCTGCAGTCTAGTGCCAATCAACGTGGCCTGTCCTTAGGAAGCCGCAGCAGAAGAGGCGGCTGCAGTTTTGCACTTGTCCTCCGTGCATCTGCAAATTCCTCCTCCTCCCTTTCCATTTAATGCAATTTTTCTTTTCTCTTTGAGGCTCTCAGAAAGAACCTGTACACGAGCTTTCCCTTGGCACAGAGAGAAGGTGATTAATGGGAGGGAAGGCTGTCTTCTCAGAGAGTGAAGCCTTTTGCTAGGTAAGCTCAGGAGAACTCTCATAAATGAGAAAGAAAAAAGATCATTTGTAGGTGACCTGAAACCTGTGCAGGACACAGAGTTTTGATTTCTTGCCTCAATAGACAAATAACTCAGAATAACTTCAGTGGGCTTTAGGTTAGTCCTTAGTCTGTATTTAGCCTATTTAATAGAACCAGAAAAGTCTCATAAACCCAATCACAACTACATTCTAGAAAGATCTCTGCAGTAACTGTAAACACTCACTTCAAAGAGTGTTCAACCAGAAAATTTGTCTTTGTTCGTGTAATTTTGTGAAATCTCTATACCATAATGCCCTGCACCAAGTAAATAAAATGCTGGCCTCCCAAACAGGGACATGCTTCAAATATTTCCCATATTTCCCATAAAAACTGCCCACTTATAAAAATGTCATGGTATAAGATGAAAATCTTTTTTTTTTTTTTTTTTGTCTAAATATCTAGTCTATACAATTAGCTTATGGTGAGCAGCAGCTTTGTTTTTGTTTCTCTTTTCATAGAGGAAGTATCAGTAGGCTGTGTTGTTGCTAGTCATAAACTGCTTTTGCTGATAAATATTAAATTATTCCTTCTCTCCTGCTTTTTGCAAACCTGTCAGAGACTAAACAGATATACAGGAGATGGCAGAAGCAGCACACAAAATTTGGATGGTGTGCTTGGCACCCTTTAAAACACTTGGTGGAGCAGATGAGAGTTTAAAGGGAGCACCCTAATTAGTATTAGTCACAGAAAGATGCAGCAGAACTTTGAAAACTGGGAACAGAGGAAATCATTAGGAAACTTGGGCTAATGAAACGGAATTCTAACCCTCAGCTGGACAAAATTACCCACAGAAGCCAAAGTCTGAATTGTAGTAGGCACGAAGTTTTAATGTTAACATGTAAAAACCCCATATATGTCCAAATGTAATTAAAACAATGAGGCTTTGAACACAACAGCAGTGGAAACAAATATCCTGCTTCTTTTGAAGAAATCAAGCTGGCATTGCACCTGTGCCTTTAAGACCACCTTAGTTTGATATTTTGTTCGCATGCTGCATGTTCCTGAAATTCATAGTCTTGCTTTCACATGAAAACCACACAGAATACCTCTGGGAATGCAGTAGTAAACTGGAAATTTGCCAATATTAAGCATTATAAGCATTTTTTCAAATAGTGGCAGGGTTGTTATTTTAACAACACTGACAGAATACCTCATAGTAGAGGAGACAGTTTAGGACAAAAAAAAAAATATGTTTTTTTTGACCAATAATGAACCAAAATCCATATATAAGCAAAGAAACCAACTAAGGATATCTAGAACATGGTAAGAAGCTTGTACAAAGAGGGCAAGAAGGGGCAAGTTTAGGCAAAGTCCATGGTGACAATCAAAGTAGATAAGGGATGGCAGTTAAGGAATCTTTACAGGATAACAAGGATACATTCAAACTTAATGTGTTATGCAAAATGGATCCAGTGGAAGAGATTCATAGCAGGCTCATCATCATAGCCAAAAAAAAATGGACTATTAAGTGAACTTTTAAAGTCATTTAAGTATCTGCCGTTTTATTGCAAGGTAAAACATGAGTGTGTAAAAGGCTACATGTTACCTACACTTTTACTTAGATCTCCTCCAAGGCTTTTGGGTAGTGGAGTTCAACAATGCATGAGGAAAATTATTATTTCTTGGATATTAGAGCTAACATAATTTTATTCAGAAACAACATTTGCCTCCTTTCTTTCAATGTAATAGAAAGCAGGGAACTTCTCTGACTTATCTATTATTTCTCTGGCATTTATATTCCTGTTTCATAAGAAAACCAGATTGTCTATTGATGGATTTGGTCTGTGCTTTACTTCTTTGTCATCAGTCAGTGAGTCAGAAACCAGTAAATACATTTTGACTGAAGAGTCTTAGTTTCTTTCAAGAAGAATTCTACTGAAAGCTCCTGCAAAACTAGCCAGGTGACTATATTATTATTTCATAGGACAGTGGGTCATCAATGAAATCAGCCTTTGAAGCTCCTGTTGGATTCTATTGACTCAAATTGGTTTCGGAGGCCAGACCATTGCACAAAACTTATTCTCCTCCTTTCACTTTTTCCCTGCAGACCTTCCAGAGAAGAACCTTCACTTCTGATCTAAAATCTATGCTACTCTCCAACTTTCTTTATTGTCTTCTCTTTTGTGCTGTTAATTGCTTTGGAAGAAAAAACCAAACCAAACCAAACCCCTAATGTCCTGATAGATGTGATTGGGAAGTCCTGTGGATAGTTAATGGAAAGAAATTACTTGGCTTTGACACAAAATATCTATCTTCTGTTAACAGGCTTAACTTTGTGTGTTTGATTTCTCGAATTGGAAGCTGTTTAGAAGGTAATTATGGTATTCTTAAAGAATACTTGTGAAACTGGGATGCCTTGATGCAACATATTTTCACAGGATACTTTGGGATGCCTAGGTAACTTTCATAAGTAACAGAGAACTCTTATTGTTGTTTCAAATATACAACAGATTTAAAAGCAATGAATGAAGTTTAGCCAGAAAAATAAAGTGCCTCAAATGTATTTGGGATATACACATCAGAATTTAAAATACACATAAAATAAAATAAGAGTATGCTTATGGGGCAGTTTCATGCTTATTTATGCAGTAGTTTCCCTCTCTATCTGTCCTCTTAGGTATGGTAGAATAATTGGCTAGCACAAAGATTGTTGTGTTTCAGAATGCTTTTTTTTGGCATTAAAAACATTAATGCCATCTTGATTGTTGCTGAAGTTGGTGGCTTTCTGTGACTCACTGTGATTGTGTCAAAGCAGAAATAACATGTAGCAATCCACTTATCTAATCTGAGAGTTAACAGCTCTCTTTGCTCCCAGAGCCACCACAGTCCTTGGCCTTGCTCATAAAACTTTTGGTTTTGAAGAAATATCTCTTATCCAGGCGTTGTTTTTCAGCACATATCTGCAAAGGCTCAGTTGACCCCAAAAGTTCATCTCTTCTCTGTTGTTTCTTCAAACCCATTCTTCTTGAGCTCTATGTCTGTTTTCCAGAGAACATGGAAATTGAAGGTATGTCAGCTGATAATTCTTTTGAATGGCTAACTTGCATCTACTCAAGGATAGCACACATCTATAAATTTTTGGGTTGTTTCCGCTGCTGCCTCAGTTTCCATCATAGCGTTTACTTCCTTGCATTACTTGACACAATGCCCTTTCCTGTTTATTGCTCTGTTGTCTGGCTCCTCCAGTTGCTCTCCTCATCAGTCTAATTTCAAATAATGCTACTTATGAAATATAATTATTTATTTGATTAAACAATGTGTAATCAAAACCACAGGCTTTGAATAAAATTAATGGTATAATGATCGACTTAAGTTTTTTGGTACAAAGGATTTAATAGGAAACAAACAATTTTCATGAAGTGAATCACATAAACCAAGAAAGTAGTTGATGTTAAACAGCTAATGTGAAAGCAGTATCTGCAAGACAGCTAACAAATAAATAAATAATTTGTTACATATCGCAGGGAGAAACTCAACAATGACTCCAGTCTAAAGGAGAGAAGGGCTCTGAATGGAAACTTGGGCACGTGTGCATCTAAAGCTGCTGCTAGGGAAATGTAGTTATACAGAATAAAATATCTCTCTGTTAGAAATGCCTCAAATCAGAGCAAGAACATTAGGAAAAAATACGATCTGTTGGTTAACCCTTATGATGTCTCTTCTGATAATGCATTTATTACATCTCAAGCTTTCTTTGAAATGTTGTACGATGTTCTACATTCTGTCCTGAAACCTACTCTGTGAACTTATGGTAAAAACCTGTTTGTTACCTTGTGAGCCAAAGGCTGTAGAAGACCATACTTACTCATCACACCCTTTTTTTCTTCCTTTTCTCAGGCCATTTTGGATATCTTGACCACTGGTTGGTTCATTTTCTGCTTAAAATTACTAGTAGACTAACATGAACTAGGTTTTACTAGTTAGTAAAATATAAGGTACAGGAAACAAGAGACATTATTATTTCAGATTTATCAGCTTCCATTTGGGTGGCAAACTCTACAATGATTCACAAAGAATGCAAATAATCAATGAATAGTATATACGTAATTTCTCTCTTGCCTCTAGAATCCTAAACTCTGCTGTCTGAAATGTGGCGCCAGAGAAAAGACTAGGAGCTAGACCATGGGCATATCCTGTTGACTATGGATCTCTGAGAACCATCACTCTTTCTGAGTGGGGAGGCAAATGGGAGCTCTCTCAAGTACTTTCTTTCAGGGTAAAATGTAGGCTGTTAGGGACTGAAGTTACTCTGGTTTCCAAAACTTCCCCCACAAAGTACTACAAAAATAAGTTATACCTCCCATATTATATGAGTCCTCTTACAAGGTTTTGGGGAGTTCAGTGTGATTTATCTGTATTTAGCAGGACAGAAATGAACCTCTGATAGTAAGTGTGCTTATATCGTAACCACCAGACTCTCAGGACACGTCATCATGGAATGACACCTGGAGAAAGAATAGATACCTCAAGCCATATGTCAGCTAGATTGAAGGAAGTACTGTTAACAAAAAAAAATTACAAGATGTGAACCTTTTGCTTTCATATTCCCCAAACAATGACACCTGACCCTGCATTTTGTTAGTCCACATCCCTCATGTCCTTAAGCTCTCCTCAGTGATACATTACATCCACGCAATCCCCAAACGCACATCTGACAGCATAAATCAGCCGGAGAGGTTCATGTACATGTGAGGTCAAACTGGAATACAGCAATGCTTCAGATATTGTGACAGAGCAATAGAGTCTCTGCTCCAGTTATTAGAAAAAGCAGCACCTCACTGACCTTGCAAAAGCACTGGCTAAGATGTGGCTGTTAGCACTAGTTTTATTTCTCCTGAATGCGGTCTTGTGTCAAAATTGCCACAGAAACTGTGTGCCCTGGCTGCCCGTGAATCCCCACTGCTGGCCATCACCATAATCATGTTCAACACCCAACCCTCGCTCAGCAGGGGGTGTCTTGAACAGTAGTTTCACAAGGCAGTGGAGCACAGCCCTCACTGGTGCTAGGTACTAGCTGTGAAATAAGGATAACCAAAAACTCAGCATGAGTTTTCCCATGCACTTTGGACTTGGGGTAGGAAACCCAAAAATAACTAACCTATGATTTTTTTCTTTCATGACAGCAGAAGGTTAGGTCTACTTTTAAATGCTTGGATATAAGCACGGCATAAGCAGGCCACGTAAGTACCAAAAGAGTATGCAGGTTTAAAATCGTCACCTGCACGCACCAAGTTTGCTTGTACTCGCTGGGGTATGAAGATTCAGTTTTCTCTTTGATTTAAATCACACCAGGAAATACTCTAAAGACTAAAATAGCAGTTAGATATCAAATTTATTAAAAATCAGTGGGAATCATGCTCCTTCTTTCTATCTGCATATTTTGAATCTTCCCTTTTTTGTGTGTCCATGATAGTGTGTTAAAACTTTTTTCTGAAGAACAGCATGGGACAGAAGAAATGGTAGCAAAAATAGAATTGAAGTACCTCTGCAAATCTAAACTGAGCTGAAACTTCAGTTACATGACATATGTAATATTTATTTAATAAACTTACTGCACTACTAAACTTCTTCCACTGTGTCATTATTAAGAACTACAGAATAAATTACTGAAAAAATGAAGCTCTGATAATTAATTTTTAATTACTTTATGTGACCATTGTCTAATAGAAAATGTTCTGATCTTATTTGTGTGTGCTTAGATATTCAAGGAAAATCAACAGCTAATTCAATGCATTTAAATCTTACTATGTGGCTTAAATGCCTTCACAAAAAATCCTTTGCCAATGGGAAAATAACCGACCTGTATTTTTTTATTAACTAACATAAACACAATGGAATTTTAGCTGCAGAAAGGATAATGCAAGCCAATTGAGCTTCAAAGAATGAAATTATCATCAACGTAAAGCTGCCTCTTTCCCACTCACTTCCTTTCTCATGTGGTTTGACCTGCTGCTTTCCTCTGCTATTTTTAAAAACTGTACTTTAAAATAGTCTGCTTCTATCCAGCTGTAATATTTAAACCCAGCACCAATATCTCAGACACTACAGGTTTAAGCTTCCATGTGTGAAGGTGCTTTTCTATTGAGGTTATGACAGCATATTACTTGTCTGAGTATATTAATGACCACTGGTAACAAAACAACCAACACTTCCCATACATAACCTAATTTATACACAAAGCATAATAAATTACAAGAAACCAAAGTGTAAGATCAAAGAGCCCTAACATTAAATTCTTCCTTTTTAACTCGATCATAGCCTAAGTGAGGCACCTGAGCTCCTTCTGTGATTAACAGAGAGAAAAGAACATCTGTGAGGTGTTCATGGTATGTGAAATGAATCATCTTCTGGAAGTGTCTTTGAGGGGATGTAGCTGAGATTGGCAGTTTAACTTTTAGTTGGCTGCAATGAGTTGAGATGAATCTCATGCTCAGTAAACAGCCTGCGTGCAGGAAATCCCAAGGGCTTTCAGTCACAAGACATTGTCTTAGTCTACTTAAATATAAACTTAGTCTACTCAACTGCAGACTAAACTACACATGGCTAGCATATCATAGTTAGCATCAAAGGTGTTTGAAGGCCAGACTGAGGTCTCAAAGAGACTTGGGCAAAGGGATGCCTCACCTGAATGCCAAATATGCTTGAGTAGAGTAAGCCCTTACCTGTGGCAAAGTGCAGCCAGCAGGGAAGCACACCTGAAGGTATTCGATGGCAGTGCCGAGGGTCCTGAGCACATTGTTTGAGGAGCATAGGTGCCTGAAACTGCTGTGGCAATGAAGAAGCATTTCTCCAAAGCAGTGAAGGAGGGCTGACACATAAATCCTGCTGATGCAGAACAGATGCCTAATCTGGGCCTTAAATCCCTAGGGCAACAGCTAGCTACTGGGACTAACACTTTCAACCTGAACCAGAGCTCGGCTTGCTGCACACTAATGAAAAATTGATACTACTGATTGGAGATGCATTGGTTTCTCTTGATGTAGCATGTCTACTTCAAGCTTCTTTTTGTCTTCAGGTCTGTGAGTATTTTAATAATTTTAATTCTGATAAGACTGAATTGCCTTTTTTACTGCCTTATGTGCTCCCCTGTATTTGCAGATAAAACAAGATTTAACATGAAGTGCGGAAAAAGTAAAAAGAAAAATATTGTCCATCTTGACCTTAGTCTAAATACCTGAACATATAAGAATCAGGAAATAATGCACCATTTGAATTTGAATATTATACTTATTAGTTCCTGGCAGCTTAGTTACCATGAAGTCTGTAATTAACACCTCCTCTCCTTCAATAAAATGGGACTCTGCTAACCTCTTTCATCAGGAGGTTTGTATGCTTGTTATTTGGCACTTTTTGTGCCACCACAGAATAAAAAGGACTTAGAGGATGGCTTTTCCCACACCTATTGGTAGAAATTAACATTAAACATATTGAAAAGAAGCTTCCTTTTCCTTTTTTCATCTGTCCAAAGAAGTCAAAATGCTGCAATTTGAGCTAATTCAGGCAGTTAATTCTCAGGATGGTAGGTCATTTTTTGGAGAGAAAACCTGCTGAAATAAGTGGGCCCATGAGAAAGGGTTCCTCTGGCTTTGGGGTGCACAAACTGACTTTCTGCATGTCTCTAACAAACCTAATAAATTCAATAAAAATCAATTTATATTCATCGACTTCAAGTATATGTAATTGAAAGTGCAACTTTCTTTCCCCCTTTATGTGGATCTTGTGACTAAAAAAACGGAATGAGGAGGTCAAAGGAGCTCTTCCTAAGTTTAGATTACTCTCTCTAACAATATTGCAAGGCTGTGACTAGGTTAGCCACCTAAATTGTTACTCTCCATTTCTGCCATCATACCCACAAGGAGGGCAATAGGTATCTTAGTTTAAAAATCCTTTCAGTTACATATGTAAATGGCATTTTTCCTCCTTGTGTTCATCTCTGCTGGAAATGGCTGGTTGATGCCTGCTGGCCGTATGTGTAGCTCTGATGATGATGCTTGATTTTCCATAACTTCAGCTTTCATTCTACTTTATTCAGCTGTAGACATTCTGATGACAACAGCACTTAACTGACCATGGGGATGCAAAAACAACCCTGGCATGCGTGCTGCACAACAGCTCCTAGTGCTTCACATCAGCCCATTCCTGTTGGTGAGTAGTGTTGACTACTTGAAAGTTGACAGCGGTTAAGCATTTTTGCCCTTTGAACTAGGAAGGAGAAATCATGTAATGGATCAACACGATTGACTTAATGACCTTATCCTGATGTCAGAAATGGAATATGCTTGGGAGATACTATTAGTTTTCCTCTTCAAAAAGAAATTAAATGAAAAGCAGAGCCCACAGGCCCAGTAGACCCTCTTTGCAGTGATCTGATTATCAAGCATGTAGTTTAGGCTCAAGCTGTAAAGACAAAGAAGGCAAGGACAAGCCTGGGTGGATGTCAGGCTGCATAGAAATATTTAATTCTTTACACCAAGATCTGTGTCACAGTTGCTACACCACTGTTATACATTCATTATAAACAGGATTTTCTTGTGTTGATCTGTACAGAGTCATCAATTTGTGGGTGGAGGCTCAAAGAGAGGCTTGCACTTCCCTTACTTGTTGCTGTGAATTTTAAATAGGAACACAACATTGATGCAGAAATGGCTGTTTGTATGAATCTTTTTCATACATATAGGAACATATAAATTTTCTAAAAGATCCATCATCTTGGCTGCACCTTGAATTTAAGCAAAAATTATAGATATTATGACTGGAGGGGGGCAAATGCCTGATATTCAGACAGTGTAAAGGCAAGATAAAAGAGGAAAATGGGCACATGGTCTGTACAGTCTCTAGTAAGAATGGCATCTTGCATTGTCTTGAAGAGAAGGGAGGGCATGTGGAAGCAGGCCAGGCCTTTTACTTCCTCTCCTAGGGGGATGTTTAGGACACCTGCAGGACCCGGTGCAGCCTAAGATAAGAAAAAAAACCCAAACCCAAGAACCTTGTATTTTGAAGAAACAGAAAAACCCACTTGCCAGTTACAGTCAGCCATGAAAACATGTTATTTTCTATTCATGCCCATCCTCCTTGCTCCTGGCCCAAGAACAGTGGTGTCGGTTTTATTTCCCCTGAGTCTCAAACAATGCTGATAAAACCCTCTGTCCTGAAGTTGTTTTCTGTGATGGCAAGAAGACACTTGCACACAGCTACAAGGAAATATGTTAAAGTGCAACCTCTTTTTCAGCCCCATTATAACATTCTACTGAGATCCTGGCTATATTCTTCTCAGCTTCTCATCTTATGTCCTTAATTATTTTGTAGTCTTGGGAAAAGATTGCCCAGCCTCTTACAAGTTGGAGAAGAGCAAGCAGCCCATTCACTCTACCAAAAAGCTTAATGGGAATCCCTGTGATCACATATATCCATAGCAGAAAATAGGGCCTCTTATGTGGCCTGAGGGCAAGTGGTGTAGTACAGTTTTCCATAACTGCCTTCTCGGATCCAAACAGTCCAGCTCTGTCCAGGTTGTGTACTGGAAACAATCCCTAGCTCATGCTCAACATGAGCCATCAGTATGTGTTTACAGCCCAGAAAACCAACTGCATCCTGGGCTGCATCAAAAGCAGCGTGGCCAGCAGGTCAAGGGAGGGGATTCTGCCCCTCTACTCCACTCTGGTGAGACCCCACCTGGAGTGCTGCATCCAGCTCTGGGACCCCCAGCATAAGAAGGGCATGGACCTGTTGGAGTGGGTCCAGAGAAGAGTCATGAAGATGATCAGAGGGATGGAACACTCCTATGAAGACAGGATGAGAGAGCTGTGGCTGTTCAGCCTGGAGAAGAGAAGCCTCCAAGGAGACCATAGCAGCCTTCCAGCACCTGAAGGGGATCTACAGGAAGGATGGGGAGGGACTCTTTAGGAGGGAGTGTAGCAATAGGACAAAGGGTAATGGTTTTAAGCAGAAAGAGGGAAGATTTGCACGAGATATTAGGAAGAAATTCTTTACTGTGAGGGTGGTGAAACACTGGAACAGGTTGCCCAGAGAAGCCATGGATGCCCCATCCCTAGAAGTGTTCAAGGACAGTTTGGACTGGGCTTTGAGCAGCCTGGTCTAGTGGGAAGTGTCCTTGTCCATGGCAGGGGGGTTTGAACTAGATGATCTTCAAAGTCCTCTCCAACCCAACCCATTCTATCATTCTATGCTGTTTCTCAGACCTTTCCTGGGCACTGCCTGATAGTTACTACAGCCTTAAAATGAGCCCTGCCATTCCTGAAGCTTGCTAGGAATGAAGCAATAAGGATGATAGGAACAGTGCTGAGCTAGTGACCTGACTCTGTTATTTAAGCAATTTACACATGCATTTGGACCTCCTGCATGTCCTTTTCCCTGTTTTGCCTCCAGGCTGGCCCATAATATTAGCTGCTTCAATGCCTTTGTGAAAGGATACGTGTAGAGCAGAATCATCTCTGATTTTACTATTTGAAACCTCTAATTTTCTCTTTTTCTTCTTTTTATTTGTTGTCTCATAAGTCATTTAGCTTAGTCCTGTAGTTCCTCACAAATCCAGGGATTTTTTTTTATTTCCTAGTGGTCTTTGATCCATTGGTCAGAGGTGCATGATTAGACAAAGAGTATTAAAGTACTATGCACAGACAAAGGAATCCCTTTTTTATAGAAAATCCTAACCAGCTTCTGGTTGTTCAAGGATATTCAATGCTGGAAACAGCAATGGTTTTAATCCTCAGCAACAGACCTATCTTCCATTTATTTCCTTGCTTGAATTTTGTTATAATCTGTTCTCTCTAATGCATCCCTTCAATGAGTTCTATGTTTTATTACACATTTTGCAGAAAAAAAGCAATTCTTTTCAGCTATAAATCTGCTAGCTTATCATCTCATTCATTGTCCCAAAGATTGTGACAAATAGTGAATTATCCATCCCTACTCACTTCCTCCAAATCTCTGCTGTTTGTGATTTTCCAGATCTTTATCATAATCTTCTTGTCACATTTAGCCAATGAGTTTTATTTTTTATAGTAACTCTTCAAGTTCTCCCACATCTTCAGACATTATTTTTACCCTTCTGATTTATTTTGTTGATTTATATGGACAGGATTGTACTGAATCTTTAAGATATGTGTGAACAATCACAAACTGGCAGAAAATAATGAATTTTCTCTTTTGTCCTCGGTTGTTAATAGTTCTAAAAATCAACTTACTGGGTTTTGATACTTATTGAGGATTTGACCTTCCTCTGCTCACCTCTAGAATACAATCACTTTCTGATTATTTGTATTCTGCATTTTTGTACATAGGAGTTACAAAACAGTGTTCTACTTTGTTTTCTTTATTTTTTTTAAGTTCTACTGGGATATTTAGTCATCAATTGCTCAGATGCTTATCCAGCTGAAAGCCAAGGATGGTGGTTTTTTGGTCCTTCAGGATGAGGTTGCATTTATTGTAGTACTTTGAAAAATAGTCACAGCATGTCCTGAAGGACTGTACTTAGTTAACAACAAAATTCAGATTTCACTCCCTAGGTTTCACAGTTCTGGGAAATAACATTTGAGCATTGTTTGAGATGGTTTTATTATTTGACTTCTTTACTATCTTTTAGAACCCTCAAACAGACCATTCAAATGATTTTGAAACTGAACTGCATCTATATTCTTGTAATATTAGTCCATCAAATATTATAGATCAAAAACCTAGTATATGCTAAATTTCCTTTTTTTTTTTCTTAGTAATTCTAATCTCTATCTTTGTTACTTTAATATATAAAATTGTAACTCTTTTCTTTGGCTTTGAATGTAAATGTCAGAATTCCTGCCAAGAGCTGAAAAGATTTCACCTTGGATGTAGAAGAAATAAATGCCTCAAGCAAGACTTTTGGGAGGTTTTCTTTTCCTCTCCCATGGTTACAAAGAACTATACAATACTCAATGGAGAGAAATTACCCTTTGCACTATATTTAGTAGGGTAAATTTTAGTGACAATTATTCTTAAATCTACCTGCATATTTGCTTCATTTTAATAAACGCTGTTGAGGTGTATATGGCACAACTGATAATTATGAATTTGTGATGAATTTAAATTTTTGCAGCTCGGTTCCTTAACTTTCAGCACTCCCATGAGCAGAATGTACCCACAATCTCCTGCAGGTACAGCATGCCAGTATAGCTTGATTTACATACTGTAATGGTTCAGATGAGAGCAGGCTGAAAGAACTAAATTGTGAATACAGATATCACAGGTAAACTCTAACATGCTGATGCATAATCAAACTTGGTCTGACCAGATTAAAACTTTGTTTTTAAATTCCAAGACTTACAACCTGTATGGCTAGAAAGATAGCATATTTGTTTTGCAGAAACTAAAAGGTTGTAGTCTACGACATGCCAAAGTTGTCAGAAACATCATTTGTGTCCATATCATAATAAATATAAGATTTACTTATTCCAAGTGATAAGTTGTCAACGCATACTCTGGGTAAAGCAGATGGAGAGCTTTTGAAGGGTCTAATGTAGCCCTTCTCTGCTCACATAACAGAGCCCCTTGAGAGATGCAAAGGCTTTTCTAATGCCAGTCATTTCAAAACTCAGATGAAATAACTGCTCATTTGAGTCATGAATTAATAGAGGTCAATTTATCTTTCCCAGTACAAACAGGTCCTGCTGCAAAAAGGGATAATGAGCAAAGTGCTGTTGTCCTATCCATGCTTTTTAAAAAGGAAGAGGAACATGGAGAAAATGGGGAGCTGTGAGCAGCAGTAGCTCTGAGAGGTCATAGTTAAGTGGAGTCCCTTCTGCTAGACTACCTCTTCAAATCAAGTGTTCCCATTTAATGTTCCTTGACAATAGCTGTCTGCTGGAGATTCTTGTTAGCTTGCTTGGAAGCCTTTGTGACTGTGAGACTGGAAACTTGGGATTTGTGTGGGGGTTTTTTGCTAGGCTGGGGACCTATTGCTTTATCTCTTTTTGGCTAAATGTCATCTACACTGGTAACAGCTTCCACTGGATGAAGTTCACACCATGCAGTTTATTTCTCAGTACCTAAGTGATACTGAGACCAGCACACTGTGTTTTCTTTAATAAATTTAATTTTCATAGACATTGAAACTATGTAAACAAAATTAAGGATTCACTTTTCTAAAAATTTTTAAGATATGTCCTAATTACACTAATTTCCACTCTGCATCAGCGCAAATTCCCCAAAGGGACTTATTTATCTGGTTGTTATAGCAGGATCAAAAACCGTCCCTGTGTGCCTCCAGCCTGTTGCAGGAACAGAGTTCAGAAGATGGCATGTGGAGAAGGCTGGAATTAGCCGAGACAGGAAATTTCAAGGACAGTCTGTCTGGGGCATTTACTGAGCAGTGTCCTGCTGATAGGAAGTTCCTTCTGCAATCTGGATTTATAGTGCTGAAAAAAATCTCTTTCATAAAAATCTAAAACTTGGTATTTGGGTGTTTGGTTTTTTTCCAAAATATATTAGAAGGAGTTATCCTCTTCACCAGTACTATATAAATGTTCTAGTATTTAAAACTATCATCCAGAAGTGAGAAGATTTCTCTTGACCTGAAAGTACCCAAGCCCACATTTTCCATTTTCCAGTTCCAGCTGTTCCTGTGGGGTAAGCAGCCAGTTGCAGGGGAAAGAGCTTGCTGCTGGAGCCCTGACACTTCTCCCTGCATGCACCCAGGATCCATGGGGAAGGGCTAGCACTACCAGAAGAATCTGGAAGCCAGGGAATCAGTTTACAGGCAGGAAATATGTGTCCCAGACATTTTTTCCGGAGAACAAGCTTGGCATGCTCTTGAGGAGAGGTGAGGGCAGCGGTGCCTCAGGATGCAGGGAAAGGCATCTGCTGCCTGAGGAGATGCCCTGCCATCTGCCCACACAGCCCCTGGTCCAGCCCAGCTCCTCCAGCCCCGCTGCACCACTCACCCTGATGCTCTCACAGTAGCAGAACCACCCTCGCAGCATCCTTCTGCTTTCCTCCCAAAGGAAGAAGCCCTGCCCTTGCCAAGAAGTCCCAAAGGTCCAAGAAGACAGTTTGAGCTTGTTCCTGGTGGGAAAGGACTGCTAGAAGAAGGATGAGCGCTGTTCTACACCCTGAAAGAGCACAAAAGGAGGAAGTTGATGAGTAACGGAGGGAAGAAAGAGCATCCTTTGCTTTTGTCTCTCTCCCGAAGACATGCATAGTCTGCTACAGAAATCTCTCTCTGAAACTGTCTGGACTCATCTCTCCTACCAAGACTTCTAGAGATGCCCAGACCCTTCTGACTTGTGTCTCTTGCTCAGCATCCCATGCAGGTATCCTCTGCCATCCTGCTTTTAAGAGAGCCATCTGCTCTGTCAGCTCTCCCCGTCCTTACCCAAAACTGCTCAAAACATCCTCTACATCTCCGTTTGCCCACCTGCATATGAATATGCTCAGTGCCTCTCCTTCCTCCAGTTCTGTTATCTTCTCAAATTATTAACAACTGTAGATCTAGGCATTTTCATAGAATCATAGAATCATCTAGGTTGGAAAGGATCTTTCAGATCATCCAGTCCAAACATCAACCTAACTCTTGCAAAAATGATCACTAAACCATATCTCTAAGCACTATTTCTACCCATCTTTTGAATACCTCCATGGATAGTGACTCAACCACTTCCCTGGGAAGCCTGTTCCAATGCTTAATAACCCTTTCAGTGTAAAATTTTTTCCTAGTATCAAATTTAAACCTCCCCTGGCTCAACTTGAGGCCGTTTCCTCTTGTCCTATTGCTTGTTACTTGGGAGAAGAAACTGGCGTCCACCTCTCTACACCCTCCTTTCAGGTAGCTGTAGAGAGTGATAAGGTCTCCCTTCAGCCTCCTTTTCTCCAGGCTGAACAACCTGAGTCCCCTCAGCTGCTCCTCATAAGGCTTGTTCACCACAGTCCTTCAACAGCTTTGTTGCCCTAGCTAGGAAGTTCAAACTAGGAAGTCAGCTTTTACGATACACATGCAACATTTAACTTTAATAATCCTTCATATGATTTAAAAACATTTTTTAAAAAGTATTTAAGTTTTCTGGTTTGTTTTAGAAATCTTAGTATAGGCTTATTGTACTCCATTCAGATTTTGTGCTCCATTCAGAAGACGACTCACAAAAAAGTAAAGTGACTAAAAAAGAAGACAAAAGTATAATATTAAATGAGAAATACATGCAAAGAAACACTCTTATGGGTGAAAACCTTAATGTTATATTAATTTTTTGTGTTGAACCAGTAATGAACCCCAAAGTCAGTTTAAACTAAGTCTAATTGAATTTCCTATGTAATGCAATTGTCAATAGAATAGCATGCATCAGTGGGCTGTAGCTATTTTTTTCTTTCATCTCTATTTCCTTCTCTTTGGCATTTTATAAAACAAGATTTTTTTTTTCCAAAAAGACTCAAACCCCATTGATTTTTAAAGTTACCTGCAGAATTCTGCCTTGTGAGGTGCAAAATGAACAGGGAAAATCACAAAATGTTGTAAAAGCCCCTGTGGAGCCCTCTCTAATTAACTGTGCGTTCCTGAAGGATCCCCAGGAGTGAAGAAAGGCACTTGTTAAAACAGGCAACAGTTTCTATGGAAATGGAAAATAACCACTTTCTGAAACTTCCTACATAAAAATAGTTAGGCTGGTTGTATGCATTATATTATATTTGGTACATCTTTACAGATGGAAAACTTGTCGACACAGAGTGCTTTTAGTCAAATTAATACAATATATTTGTGCAGCTTTGTTAGCTTAACTTGTAAAGAACAGGTGGATCATGCTAGTCCATTCACGTATGTCACCATGTTCAGCTAATCGTATTTAAGCATCTTGCTGTGTTTTTGTATATAGTGCTGTTTAATTATCATTTGAGCTATTTTCTGTTTTACTTGTCTATTCCTCAACAAAAATCTGACTTTCTAACACCAAGCTGCTGTGCAAGCTGCAATGACACAACCTCTTCTGTAGCAGTTGTGAAAACGCTCAGGAGCCACTTGGCCAACCAGTCCTCCTTCAGATGCCACAGTCTCCTACCTTGCAGTCTTAAGTCCTTTGCAAAATTCAGGTCACTGAGCGCTTAAAAGCAACTCAAATGCAAAATGATCTGAAATCACTGTATGGATTTTACAACTGAGTTTTTGCAATAGCAGCTCTGCAAGGTGTGTTAGGATGAATAGAAACCAATAAGTTGTTAAACAACAAAACCATAGTTGTTAAAAAACAAAAACAACAAAAAGCATAAATAGAAAATATTGCATATTCAATTTAAAGAGTCCCTTTTCTTTTGAAAAAATAAATTAAAAAATCTTTCTAAAATTCATTCTGTTCTCTTGGCCTCTGGAAAAAGTAACTAAGCATAAAGGCTTGAACTGGGGTCTCATTCTGATGGTGTTTTGCAGCTTAGGATACATTTCTAGCTTCAAAGAAGTTGGTGACGTAACTACTGCTCCCTTCAATGGGCTGAGACTTTGCTCCATGAGAGAGAACTAAATCCTCTGGTCTGTCCGATGAGTAAAGCACTATGGTTTTTTTCTATTATGGAAGCAGGTAGTAAGTTAGAAATACCCTGTTCTCACCTTCAGAAACAGATGAACCTAACACTTATCATCCTTGAGAGCAGTCGGCTAGTTGCAGAAATGACACAAGGCAGCTTGAGTTCACCACAACTTTCAGAGCACAGTTCTCTGAAATAACTTCATGTAGTTCCGGCTTCATGGAATTATCAGAGACAATGGATGGAAATAAAAACCCCAAACCTTAAACTTCATTTGCCATTGTACTCTTACTAGGTGGTTTCCTGATATTTGAGCTGTTCATGTTCAGGCTCCTGCTGTGTACACACTTTCAAAATACACAGCATAACTCATATTTCTGCAGCATTTATTTTAATCAGAACTTGTGGGATGAAGCCCCACCTAAACCAGAAAACCCTAAACCAGAAAACTGGATGATTGTTCACCTCTTGTTCACATACCTTTTGCTGAAAAAAATAGCCTCTGTGCAAATGAAGTCTGATTTGCAAGTAACCTCTTACACACTGTTAAGAGGAAGACAAAAATAAGCCACTAGCAAATCTCCACTGATACTACTCACTGCTGGTTTGATAGCAAAAATGCTATATTTTTATCACAATTATTGTATTTGGTTTGTGTAGTAAGGTTTTGGTAATCATACAAGTAAAATTAAATGTTTATTGAGTAGTTGATTAGATGATGAAGCTTTTATTTTGTGTCATAATATTCAGTGGGAGACAATGTAGCATTGAAGCACGGGATTATATCGACTGCTTTTTTATATCAAACTAAATCTTTAGATATTGATCAAAGGAGCATAGGAATCACAGAAAAATAATGCTCTCTAGTATTTGGAAGACAGATAATGAGAGGCAGCAGAGAATGAAAGGCCTGACAATTAGTTATTAATTGTGAATAAAATAACTTAAAAGATGATCTGAAGCTTTATTAATAGAAAGCTAGAGGGTGATAATATAATTAATACCAATCACTCAGTACTAAAGACCTAACTATTGAAAGCACATCCCGTTAAACAGCTAAATGTTTGTGCAATAGTGCTGGTTTGGTTTACTTGGATTTACCTAAGAAACTGAATTTCATTGTATGACTTTTTGATGAACAGGCTAAAACAATTTTAAGTTTTCAGGATATTTGCTGATTAGACACTTCATTATGTTTAAATTTTAATTTTAAGAGGAAATTCTTCATTATGTTTCTGTGGGGTATTCCAAGAATCATTTCTTGGTTAAAGATTACTGAATATTTTTACCAGCAACCAGACTGTGGGCACTGTCAGTTCAATGTCTCTGTATAACCAGACTCATGGCCAGTACCTTTTATTCAATATGCCATTATCAGATGTAGTCTTTTAGTATTGTTTGTCTATTAAACTGTGATAAGTAGTATGTGACCTAATTATCATCAAGTAATAAAGAGAACATGTCACTGGGGAGCCAGGGCAAGTGTGGAGGAGAAGAGGAGCCTGAATTTCCCCACTTGCAAGTGCAAAATGCAAGGAGATCAGAGACAGGACTGAGTTCTGGCCACAGGGGCTTCCCTGGTAGCCCCTGTGTTGGTCCTCAACCTCCTTATGAGCTTCCCTCTCCTTCTCTTCCACCAGCACTGGCACCCTTTTTGTGGATAAAAAATAAACTAAACACTTAATTTTAAGGGAACAGAGTGTGGATGTTGGGACACTGGTTGGAACTATCAGTCCTCTTCAGCAGTTTGCGTTAGTGATCAGTTAAACTTAATGGCTCAAGGAAGCAGATCACTCTCAGACTCTTTGGCTACATACATGCTGCTAAATATAATATGCAAGAAGCTGTTCTCTGGTCCTGTGAGGAAAGGGCACATCACAGCTCCTTAGACGTCCTTATAGCTATGTACTCTTCCCCAAGCACAGCCAGTTTGTGCATGTGTCAGGGGATACACTAGCAATTGAGCAGCATGGACAATCACACACCATTGTGTAAGCTCATGTTCAGATCTATCTAATGCTCTTGGATCTGGATGTTTACTAAGCAAAACACATTAAAGTAATTAAAGGCAGCTAAAATCACCTTTAGTGGATCAGTTAAAAGCATCATTGACACTCTCTGGAAACACGTAGGACTAGTGGACACTTAAATATCAATCCATGCCATAACTGTAAATGATGAGTGCTAGCTAGTAGAAGATGGTCTTATTTCTGGGAAAGGATGGCCTTGCTCTTAATAAGGCACAGTGAATCATCTATACATGAGTTAACAATGAAACTGGAAAATAGAAATGTTCAAGGAGTACAGCATTCTCTGTAAAATACAGAGATTTTTCTGAAAAAAGACAAGACACAAAACCCCACACCCATAAAGCAGTTCACTCTATGGCAGCAGATCCAGTCTTACAAGTTTTTGAGGTTAATGAAGTTTGTGATAACAGGCTAAATCATGACTGGGCTACAGGCCAAAGCTCATAAATATGTTGAGGAAACCTGAAGTTAACACTTAGGCAAGGAGTTAGAATGTGCTGAGAAAGAAAATTGCCCAGTCTTGACTGAAGCTTGCTCTTGGACACAAGACCAACACTGAGCGCCAAAACCACTGCAGTCAGAAGCAGGTTGAAAGTCATGAGTAATTCAAAACTTGAGTTCCCTGTGAAGAGCTAGAGCACCATATTCTGCCCAAAACATCATCCAAATGTGACGACTACAGTCATGTGCATCAGGTGGGGAGATATCTGAAGCGCCATGGGAGCACGTGCCTCATGGTCAAAGAGGATGACAGCACTGTTGGCTCCCAAGAATTCTTCATGGGAGAGGTAGTTGCAAGCAAAAAAGAAAATAGTTGCCATGAAATCAAGTGGTGTGTATCAGTTTTAAACTGGGCATATGTACACACCTCTTCTATCAGAAATAACAGGACCAGTACTAAAGGAAGAAGCATCGGGACCAGAGGTTTCAGGTAACTATTCATCTCAGTGGATTACCTAAATAGTATACTAACTACTCTTTCCCCTATTCTTTCCTCTCCCAGGCACATATTGCATACAGAACTGTCCATAAAATGCACAATAAAGAGGGCCTGATACTAACAGGTCTAACTCTGTCTGTTGCTATGTAAAGTACCCCTCTCTTGAGTGAAAATTGGATAAACAGGACTTTTTTAAGCTTTGAGAAGAGAATGTACTCAATGTACTCACAGAGTAATTCGTGTGCTTGCTATTATCTGTATTTTTGTTTTATCTGGTCTTTCACAATCCTCCATTACCCCTGATAACTGAGTGATGACTGTGCACACTTAAAACTCATTGCTTAACAGGAAAAGTTCTTTTCACTGAAGGTCTAAAGACCTAAATGCATGCCTTTGTGCAAAATGGGAAAGCCATAATTATGATACCATTGGAAAAAAAGAGATCAATACTGGATTAAATGGGTGTTAAGGTATGGTCAAGTCTCACGAAAAGGTAGTGAATCAAAATAAGAAAGAATCTGAGGCACTATCAAGGGAATGGAGAACCAATGGAGAGTAGATGGGAATTGGAGGAGTTTTATATAAAGGAACGTATATCCGTAATTTTGGATATTGATTCTGAAGCTGTATTTTTGTTCATAGGTGTTGGCCCTTGAGCAGAAGAGGATCCATAGAAGATCAATGTCTTGCATTGCACAGGCAAATTTATTTCATGGTAGTGATCCCCTCTGGTCTTAAACTCTGTATCATAGCAGAACTATAACAATACACAGCAAATGACATTTTTCTTCTCAGCACTCCTAGAGAGCACAAGCATTGTGAACTTTTTTGGAAGTTAATCCAACTCTGCTGACTGACATAGAAAGAGAATTTAGGACCATGGTTCACCTCAGACTTGGGCTCAGATCATCACTAGTGTATTTGTGTACTTCTCTACAATGCTACCGTGTAGCCAGAATATGAAAGAGAATAAAGAGTTAATCATAACTTTCCTGAGGCATTAATGACTTGTAATTTTCACTGAGAAGTTACTAATTCTCAGTGTCCAGGTTTTCCATTGCTGTAAAGATTTGGAAGGGCGTTATGCCACATTTTGATTGTGAAATGAAAGCTCACGTTCCTATACTATATACAATGTGATACATGGATATTCTCCTAAAAATAAAGCTTACAGAGAAGTTGTGACTGTCACTTGTGAGAATTAGCACTATAATATGATGGCCTCCACTTGGATAAAATATGTATCTATATCTGTACTCATGCTTGTTTATTTGCAGATATAGCGAGAACTAGTTGAACACCCTGTAGCATATCAATGAAAACTCTTTGCTTCTACAAGCTAGAACTAGCAAGACACACCTTGAGTGTCATGAGAGACTAGTAGGCGAGCAACTTGCCTTTCACACATTAATATGCATGGCATAAATTTACAGTATGTTGAGGACAGTGTGCGTACGTCTTGAAGGTCAATGTCCTGCTCAGGAGGAAAGTGTTATAATTTGGAAATACAGTTTTGGGTAAGGCACTGTAATACAGCCTACTCTTCATCTAATTGTCCCGAACGTGCTGGTTAATCATGTGTGGGATGAACTTCCAAGTAATTTGAAGAGTATCATTAAGGAAAAGTAGACAGAACAAGGCACTCTGTGCCAGCATTGCTAGAGCTGGCTCTTCCTTAAACACCTCCTACATATTTGATGCTGGGAGAGACATTACAGCTTGCACATTCCACCCCTACCGGCAAGCTTCATCTCAGATTAACAGTCGTTGACAGCAAGATATATAATTTATGAGGGGTGTGAATTATCTCTTACTTAGCATTTCTGCACAAACCCTTAGCAAAAAATACAACTTAATCCACATTTTCAGAAAAAAAATACCAGTATTTCAGCTTTTCCTCAGGTCTACCATAATATCATTTCTAAGTATGTAAAAATGGAATGGAGAGTTAGCACAAGAAGGAAAGAATATTCCTTATTTAAAACTCATCCTTATCCTCTGATTCTGACCTTGAATTAAAGTTTTCTTTCTCAAATAAAGAACTTAATAAAAAAGGATAACTGTTAAAACCTCATATCTAATAATTATTTCACTACATTTATGAGATGACCTGAAACATAAATTAAGATTCTGACAGTTTTTAAAATTCTATAACATTTTCAGAATAATTTGTAAATTATTTTGCTATTATATGCTGCAGTTTCTAGGATTTCTGATAAGCCAGTTTTTAGATGGGCTGACTTTCAGAGTCCCCTCATTATCAACTTTCTTATCAACTTTCTAATATGTTTTATTTGCTTGGATTTTCCCCACACACACCTCCAAACCCTTAGGCCATTATTTTAAATTATCAAATTAAATTATTTAAATAAGTTTTCCAAATGTGGGGTGATAATTTCTGTCAGTTTTGAAAAGTAAGTGAACCAGAATGGAAAGTTTTAAGAAAAGATTAGGTAAGAACTTGTCATGAGTCTAGGCAGCTATAGTCTTAATGTCAGAACAAAGGTGTGTAACAGGTAACTTGTTGAGGGCCCATGCAATTCTACCTTTTCATGATTTTTCTTTTTTGTAAGAATAATAAACCTTGGACTAATTATATTAGAAACTCACCTTGACCTACAAGTTTCAGTGTAATATGTAAGAAGTATAAATTAAAATTAGGCTGTTCATTCTCAAAAGATTGAAGAAATGTTTTAAATATTTTGCTGAATTGTGGGTTTTTTTGGTTCGTTGGTTGGGGTTTTCTTTAAGAGTACATTTGAAACTTGAAAAATCTACAAAGTTTCATCCTATGAATTTAAAAAACATAAAACATATCTTAAAATTCATTACTACTTTGACAGAAAGTTATAATTCCTTCTAAAACACATCATACAACCAATTGCAATGTCACAAGAAACTCGGCATATCTCAAATGCTTGCTACATGTCATCCTTCTGGGAAATTTTGGTGCTTTATAAGCATTAATTTATTATCTCTAGAACACTGTCTTGTGATAAGTATTACCTCAACTGTAAACATGAGGAAATTGGTGTACAGCACAACTAGAACACCAAAATTATGGAGGAAGTTGTGGTTGAGTTGTTAATAGAGCCCTTGTGTCCCTGAAGCAGAAGAAATTTTCCCCATCCTATTAGGGAGAAAGGAGAGTCTCAAAAAATACATTTCAGAAAGAGGTTTTATATGCAACTCTTAGTGTACAGAGTGGTTATTGAGTGCAAAATGCATGCATGTTTAAATGCAAAATGGGTTTTGGTTGGAGCATGAGGTTTCTATGGAAGGGAACCTATATACTCACCAATACAGCCTGAAGCAACCTGGAGACAAAGAGTAGACAATCAGGGGATTATAACTAGAAATTACATATGTATATGGAATTTTATGTGCTGTTTCCATTTCAGTCTAGAACTATATCACCATCATCCTTATTCTGTTTCATAAGATCTTAATTTTAAAATGCAGTTTCAAGGGTAGCATCATCTTATGTGAACACTTCTAACCTGCAGAAACAGTGGAGGGTAGGGATGCTATTTTCAGGAAAGGGACATTACAGTTCTCTTTTCTTTCTCTAGCTGGGTCTTGGATACTGGTTACAATCAGATTGGATGGTCACCTGGCTGTTTTTACCAGGGAGTTCAAAAACTGAAAACTATCAGGTTACCAAACAACAGGAAAGAGAGAGTCACATAAAGGAAAGAGATAAAATGCCTGCCAGTTCTCACAGGGAGCTTAACTTTCGAATCTGTCCCAAGTCTCACCTTGGTAAGCCTTGCCAGACCCTGCATGTCTACCATGAATGACCGTATGAAGTAAGTCCATTGGATCAGCAATCTACACCCATAGCAGGGACTGTCTTCCATGGTATTGCAAAGATATTGTGATCAACAATGCCTGATGTCATCAACAAATTTGCCTGAACAGAATCCTAATAAAATGATATAAACAACTAATTTTACAGCAGAAAAGCTGTAGGAAAATTTTAGGACATGGATACTAGTAAGAACTTGTAGATTTTGTTTTCGTTTTACCTCATTCCATTTTTTGCATATTTTCCCCATCTTATTTTTGCAGCTCTGATTTTTTGTATGTTTATGGGAAGTAAACATAAAGTAACTCTCTAGTTTATATGAATTAAACACTGAACGAGGTCCGTAAAGTTGTAACAGAAATATTTAAAGTAATTAAAAAAATATTGCCCGTGAATGGAATAGAAGACCCCATAAAAATACTACATGCTTTATCCTACATTGCGTTGGAGTCAAGGAGAGTTTGTAAATATAAAATAAATCAGGAAATTGCTCTCATCTAATAAGGAATGGAGGTGAATGGGAGTGAGAGGCAGGATGGTAGCGAGAGGTGTCCCTGCCATGGCAGAGGGGTGGGAACTAGATGATCTTTAAGGTCTCTTCCAACCCAAACCATTCTATGATTCTGTGAACCCTTAGGTTATCTAACGCTTTGTAGAGTTAATCAGAAGGCATAATTTCCCCTATACACAGTTAACATTTTTCATCTCTGTACAGCTTATTATGCAAATATTACTTCAAAACTATCCTCTTTTATTTCTTTTATTCCTCTTACTATATATCTGTCTATATTTATTGAAAACATCTTGATTGGCCTTTTCAATTTTAAAATGAGAACACGAATTGTTGTTTTTGTTTCACAACTGCATACATATTAAACAAAGTTAGCTAATCGGAATTATACCCTGATGTTTTGACCTATGTATGGTTACCTTGCCCTCTGAAAAATAGGAAGTAACAATCTTTGTAGCAGTGATGAAAATCTTGAACCAAATGAGTAAGTGAATAGACGTTAGCTAGATGTTAGGATTCTCTCCCAGATGTGGGAGAGAAACCCGCGATCAGCCTGCCCACTGAATTCTCTTCAGCAGTTGCTCATTTATGTAATCTGAGCAAGAAAACATTTATTAAAGGCTTCTCTGTTTTTGTAATCGTCAAGAGTAGAGGATGGGGGGGGGGGGAAGGGTTCCTTAAGTACAATGCCAGTTTTTTGGCATCTCTGATGTAACTCCAATGAAACTTGAGCAAAGCAAGCCTAGTATTATCCATAGGTACCTCAGGGATATTGAGACAGCAGCAAAACCTGCTTAACCTGTTTGCTTTCCCATACTCCTAGGCTTTAACTAGCTGCCTTATGCCAACCTCCTGCTTAATTGTTTGATTTAATTGTTTCTCATAGAACAGTAGTTTTTTCTAACCACATCAACAGCTGTTATACAGTCTTGTTGGTTTTCTTGCTTTCATTTATAGTCGCTACATTTTGTTTGTTTGCTTTTGACATTGAGGAGTTTTTAACTCATCCAGTACATAATTTAGGGCCCTGATGTTTCTCCATTCCCTGTGTCGTAGAAAGAGATTAGCAAAGCCAGAAGGTTTAGCTGAGATTCTTTCAATTATGTCTTTCCATGATGTCGAAAGAAGACAGGGCCAGCAACCTGTAAGTTCTGCTTGTCCTTGGCATCCTAAAACAAGAAATGTGACAGAGACAGTGGGATGGGCCAAATTGCTCCTTTGAAATGGGTGCTGCAACAGCAATACAGCTGCTGGAAAGCATTGCAGGCAAATACTCAGCCCTCTCTGCTCTCGCAAGTGTAAAGTGAAGAAGCATGAAAAACTAAACATTTGTGTAACTTCTGTGATTCACTCTCTCAGGAACATCTGCAGCCATACCAGTGATTAAATTTAAAAACCCAAACAATGAAAATCACTGCTGTGCTTGCAAGAGAATTCTTTTTCAGTGCCACTATAAAAAAATCCTTCTGCTGAGCCCTATTTTCTCTCATGCTGCATCCCATTACACAGATCCAGTTCCATTGGCCTTTATTCAAAAACAGGAATAACCAACATGTTCCTATCATGCATCCCAATGAGTGCTCTATGGCAGCGCTTTTTTGAAAGACATCTCTTAACTTGTTAGAACTTGATTGTGCAAAGGCACATGGTATTGCATGTAGTCACCTGTTAGCTGCTAAATAAAGGTCTTAATTGCTGTATTTTCAGCTTTTCTCTCACTTCCCAGGAGTCATTGCCTGTGTTTTCAGCTGCTCAGCAGAGAGTTGTTATTCTGATCATACTTTATCCTATCAGGACTTTCTCCTTTTCCTCCTCAGTTTGTAAACAATTCAGTTACTGAAGTCAACTTTTGCCAGGATTTACTGATACATGGTGGAAATTCCGTTATTTTTGCTCTGGTTGGTTTACACAGCAGGACCGTGAAAGCCTATATCGCAAATGCCTGGTGTACAGGGGCGGTACATACAGAGGAGCTGGGTAGTGTCCAAGCCCATGATGCATCCCCATCTGCTGGAATACACAGCCCAGTGTCTGCCTCTCTGTGCAAATCTTCTGCCACTGTTAGCACAAAAAACTTTGATATTTTAGCTCATATCCACCTTTACTGGCAGTTTAAGCTGCAAATTTGAGGGAGTGAGATATGCAGTCGTGCTTTCTACGACTCCAGTGTTAGCCTTACTAGATGCCTGGGTCTGGCCTGGAAAGGCTTGATTATAAGGGAGACCTTATAGCGTCCTTCCAGTATCTGAAGGGGGCCTAGAAGAAAGCTGTGGAGAGGGACTTTTTACAAGGGCATGTAGTGATAGGACAAGGGGTAATGGCTTCAAATGGGAAGAGGGTAAATTTAGATTAGATATCAGGAAGAAATTTTTCATTATGAGGGTGGTGAAGCACTGGACCAGGTTGCCCAGAGAAGCTGTGGATGCCCCATCCCTGGAACTGTTCAAGGCCAGGCTGGATGGGGCTTTGGGAAACCTGGTCTAGTGGGAGGTGTCCCTGACCATGGCAGGAGGGTTGGAACCGGGTGATCTTTAAGGTCCCTTCCAACCCAAATCATTCTAAGAGTCTATGATTTCTGGGTGTTTGCCAGATGTCTTGATTGCAGTATCAACAAGCTTATTAAAAGCCTGCATAGGCTCAGTTTTGGGTGGTTTCGGTGTGGCTTATGTGGGGCTGACACCACTTTGCTGCTGGGCTGGCTCTCTGGCTGCCACCAGCCCACAGCCAGTAGAAAATAGTGAGGGGACACATCCCAGCCAGTGTTCTGACAGTACCACCCTTAGCACATCAACGTGGGGTGACTGTTGTGTATTCTCTATCTGAAATGGGGGAATGATTCCTGAAGACGGGGAGGGAGAGAAGATAGCTCATAGCCAGAAAAAAACAGTCCAGAGGTCTCCGGACTGCTCTTTATCAAAGTTAGACACTTGTGTAACTCTCACCTTCCTCAAGGACCTGGAGGTGCAAGCAAACCTCACTTGCAGAAAGACACTTTGCTAAATTTAGGACACATCACCGTTTGCCCTCTTGCAGTTGATTATCTGTGTCTGTCCTTCCTCACAGATTCGCCCCTTGCTGTGTGCTGGGCAGCTAGACTCCTCATCCAGTTCATCCAGACTCGTCTGGCCTGAGTTCTCTCCACTGTGAGAAGGACTCGAAATGCACACCTCCTGTCTCCCAATTCCATTCAGCAGGACCTGAACAGAGCTTGGACAGAAATAACAGTACACTAAAGCTGTAGTATGAAGGCAGAGGAGGACCAAGAATGCTCCTGCAGGAGGGCCTGGAGTTCCTGGGTAAGGCACACTAGCTAGCTAAGATGAACCTTGTAGGACATGTGAGAACAAAGTGGGGTGCGGTCTTTCTAGGGAGATCACTTGTACTGGAGGGAACGAGGAACAGGGTATATTCATGCCTTTATTCCTTTCCCTTCTATTAAGAAGAAACTAAGAAAGCCCTATTAGTAAACCAGTGGTTACTCACTAGTTTTCCCCCTTTGAATCAATATAATCATACTAACATTTTGTAAACAGGTGGGAATGAAATGCAGGACTAGTTTGAACCAGGACTGTTTACCACATTTGATACATTTAAAAAAGCAGATCAGAAACTAGATATAAATTGCCATTTTGCCTCTATGGCTTCAACAGTTATGCTGTAATATGTCATTCATTTGCAAACCGAATTTCTCTTTGGAAAGGCCTTTTCCACTTTGTTCCAGTAACAATGGCCTCACACTCAAAAATTCCTTTTCATTATTGAAATACTAATTTTTATTTTGTGTATTTGCTGAATATCCTGCTTGCTATTAGCTCACAAAAATATTTTTCTGGAGCTCTGCAATATGACAGTAACAGGGTCAATTTATGAAATTTGGATGTTTTCATCATGCCTAGCTCAGTAATTCCCTTCTGCTATATTTGTCAGACATCTCAAATATAGGTAATTAGGTTCTATGGGTCTAATTTTAATTGGCTGTTGTGTCCTATATTGTTGTGTTTTCTTACACAGCTGCAATGAGTTGCTGTGCTCTTAAATGAGGCAAGGAAGAAGAAATAGATTTCATTAAACCGCTGAGATACTTGTGAGTTATAGTACAGGTAGCCACAAATTAGCATTGTGTGGACTCCTCCCTGAATAGATCTTACCTACCTGAACAATGCGTTGTGAAATTTCCTGTTTCATGCTATTTAGAGTTTTCAGAGTTAAAGCTGGTGGGGGAAAGATTGTCATGATAATAGCAGTAATAGCTTTTACCGCAAATAGTTTGTGACTGTAGAGTTACTATAATGTTTATGAAGCAATCAGATTCAGGGTTGTGTCACCAGGCCTGAACATGTATTTGGAAAGGATGTTGCTCATGCTCTGAGAAAAATACAGTCAGTTTATTAACAGTCATTTGAATGATCTGCTTGAGAATTTGGGACCCAGAGATGACTGTCATGAAAAACAGGATAGATTCTTTCATTTTGGTGCTGCTGATTCTGATCTGGGTTTTACCAGCCTGTCAAGTATCAATCATTTCAATTAGGATCATTGCAGCCTGTCTTGTTCCATCCTTCAGGCAAACAGATGCTTTAATAACTTGCATTACCACACTGTGACTTTTCCCAATCCCTTATCCAGTGCTCCATATATTTTGGTCAGTTTGATCTGCTTTTCTGCAAAGAGTGACATATTACATGTTGCGTCATCAGACCTCAACCTTTGCTAGTAGATCTTACGAAGTTCTCAGAGAAATACATAGAGGACATAACTCCTAGCTTCAGGCTCTTGCTTAGGATATGATCCATTCTGCAACATGATGTTTCAGGAGAGAAAAAGATAGAGAGATCTGGATTTTCCTGTCCATAATCCTGTAGTTATGAAAACAAATATGAAATATGATTGTTGATCAGGAAGATGATTGCAACCTCTAGGGCTACAATTTCAACAAGTACTGACAAATATCTTTTGTTAAAATTCTGTTTGGAATAAATTTCATCAAAGATTAAAAGTTATTTTAAAAGCATGTCCAATGAAATTAGAACAGGATTTTCATCCAAAATAATTCAAGTAGTCTATTTTCCCCTCTCTACATGATGAAACACAGAAAGTGAATAACGAAATGATTGAGAATAAGTAAGTAAGTTATATAATAATAAGTAAGCTAGAATAATTTTTAACAGAAAAGATATTTTGGGGGGTTTTTAATATGAAGTTAGAAAATAAAATCTTTCTATTTATTTTCAGAAGAAAGGTATTTTCCATTTCAACCAAAACTTAGAGACTTGATGCATAAACTGTATGAATTTCTAAAATTTGTCATCTTTCTATGGCAATAGGACTTCTGTTATCAAAATGTATCATCTTTAACCATAGAATTTGAGTTATGTCTCTAACAGCTGCTTATTGGCTTAGGTAGGAACAGGACCTGCATTCATAGAATCATAGAATCGGTGAGGTTGGAAGGGACCTTTAAGATCATCAAGTCCAACCATTAACCTACTCTGACAAAAACCACTTCTAAACCATGTCCCTAAGCACCTCATCTACCCTTTTCTTAAACACCTCCAGGGATGGTGAATCCACCACCTCCCTGGGCAGCCTATTCCAGTGTTCAATAACCCTTTCAGGACTCGAGGTGGGGCCTCACCAGTGGTTTCCAAATCAGTGGCCTCTGTGCTGGGCCATGCAGAGGAGAAGAACACTTTAAAATATATTACATATGTTCCATAAGTTAGAAATGTATTTGTTACCATGTCCTAAGCTGGATAGCTGCTGCCATCACTGCCACAAATAGTCCTCATGACATGAACTTTATGTTTATAATGATGCATATCAAATAAGTATATTTTTTATAATACATTCAATAAATAGAAACTATTTTTTACATAGTGATGGGTCATCTGTTGATGGAAAAATCAGTTTTAACTAAATGTAAGTGACCTTTTGTCACTCAAATATAGCTATACTGCCAGGTTGGTTTGCTTTGTTGTTTGCTTCAGGGCCAAGTCAAATGATCACTTTACACAGCAAACATATTAGTTCACTCCCAAGTTCCAGCTCATAGGAATCCAATTAGTTCCCTTGACGAAGAAACCTTTGGCCAAAAAGAGAAAAAATTGCTGACAGTTGAGCCAGTTCTTTTATATTATCCAAATATCGCCACATCCCAATTTACCTATGACATAGCTTTATATGTGTAACAAAAATACCCAAGTGTGGCGGGTTGTGAAACAACCATTCCATTATTCACCTGTTTGTCTCTTTTTGCAGCATCTTCTGTTGAGGACAGAGCATGCAACTGCTCACAACCTTTTTTCCCAACCCACTGTAGAGAATTTGCTAGGTTATTTGTGAGAAAATTGTCAAGCCTGCTCTGCATACTCAGGCATCCTGGGAATTTCACTAAAGTTGAGAAGTGCAAAAGCTGTTAATCAGTGTGTGTTTACAGTTTCCCGTCTTTGTCCAAGATTGATGCTGTTGGAGGACATGAAAGACTTTGTGAGGAGACGACAAACCAGCCTGCCAAATGCACGATTTATTCAGAGATGTCTTTTTCTCCAAATGTTATGGTAACTTGTACACTCTGTCTCCAAATTTCCATAAAACCAGATATGCAATCCAAAATAAATTTATGCATAACACACAACATAAAGGGTACATGCAATCCATTATCTTTATATTTCTGGAAAATAGTTCTCACCTAATTTCCCCTCTTTGCACAAATTTTCCAAGATATATTTGAAAGCATTTATGTTTAAACATATTTAAACATAGTAGAAATATGTTTAAATGATCAGTTTAAACATGACTAATGGAAATTTCCATTAGCCTTTCCAGGAAAGGCTACCATTTCACCCTGTTCTTACAGTACTTATTGAGAAATTTGACTTACTTTTCAAGTCTGAACTTTAAGTCTTCTTGATAGAGGTAGTAAGTCTTTCATTCGACTACAGTTAGTCCTATCCCAGTTTTTACTCCTGACATTTATTGCTCCTTACTCTGCCATATTGCTATCTGACCATTTGTTATCCCATCTCCCTCACTGAATTGTGAGGGTTCCCAGTGTAACTATGAAGATTTTGTATTCTTTCTTCCTGCCATAACACAGAATGATTGCTTGTCCTGACATTGTTGTCCTTCCATTTATTTCAGCTCTGCTTACTAGAAATAAATCTCAGCTCTAGCCTCTCAGAAAATAACAAAATATTCAGGTAGGACAGTAGTGTTTGCACCTGCTGACAATAGTCTTAGAAGAATGGATAATACTGGTTTTTTCAGCAATTTTTAAGAGGAAAAAATGTTCTTATCCTTGGTGTTTATTTATCACATTTATCACATTTTAAGGTATGTTTCATGCTTTAGCATTTCTTCTAGTAACAAAGATTTTCATTGCATGTTAGATGTTCTTAACATTTAAAAATTTGCATTTAGTCAGCTTTCAGCTTTGAAGAGATAAGCTTTGCTGCACCAAACTCTATCTTACTTCAGCTAAAAGACAAAAAATCTGGGTCATCTACTTCTCAAATGTAAAATTACTTTGAAAGAGGAGCTTAGTCATAGAAGGCACCTTTCAGTTATATTTGTGTACCTTTTCATTTAGAAAATGCACTTAGAGTTATTTTTATCAGGGGAAAACACCTTTCCTACTTCATCTAATCCCTTGGAAATATTTCAAATAAAACAGAAAAAGAATGGGAAGATGATTTTAACACATACTTTTCATCAGAATAACACCTTAACCTATAGTAACATGGTATCTGCTGTGGACTGTTGATATAAAATGCTATAGTTGTACTGATGTGAAAAGGGACAAAAGGAGAGGAGCCAACAAAATGAATAAAGGATTAAGGAATTTTAGCTCTTTTGCTCCATGACTTCTGGGAGTCTTAGTCTGAAATCTATTGTTTCTATAGGCCTGAACAGGACGGAACTGGGCATCTTTTTCGATAACTTCTGTAAAATTGTAATTTGTAAATTATCACAACAACTATTGTGTTAAATAGACTGACAAACTGTTGCTGCAGGAATTCTTATCTTTTGAGTTTGTGTAGTTCTTAAAGCAACAGGTATCTGTTGCAAATAGAATCTTTTAGAAACTATAGTAGTAGTTAAAATAATAAATTTTTTTGATTACTGTATATTTATCGTAATTAAGTTAATGGTTTTCTCAAACATGTTTCAGGCTTGGTTGTTCATCAGCTACTGCATGTGGTTTAAAATGAATGGCCTTTTTCCACAGTCTTTAATGTTACTTTAGAAACCCTTGCCTAAGTGAAGCAGCTGAGGCAGCGCCCCAGCAGAGAGGAGGCTAAGGGAGTTCTCACAGCAGGTGGCAGCTACTCCAAGGGTAGCTACAAAGATGACAGAGATGAAGTCTTTTGGTAGTGGCAATAAAAATGACAAGAAGGGCCAAAGGAAACATTGAACCTTGAGAAGTTCAGGTTGTAAATCAAGACACACACACACACAGAATCACCGGGGGAAAAAGCATGTAACACTGAAACAGTTTATTCCATTCCTACAGGTTTTCAAACTCAGAGAAAAACCATGGATGTAGTGTTAGTGACAGTCCAGCTATGAGCAAGAGGTTGGACTAGATGTCATCTAGAAGTCACTTTCAAGCAACATTTCCATGATTTAAGGGTTCTGTGCAATTTTTGCCCCACCAAGCAGCCAAAAGGATCTCTGCATTACCATGAACGCTGGCAGATGATGAGAAAAATCACAGCCATCTGCCATACTAGCTCCACCGAAGATGCTACAAATTGAATGTAAAACCCTGCAAAGGTGAAACATGGCAGTTGTTCCTTTTATATTGATTTTTGTAGATACAATACTCCTTGTCCCTATGAACCACACAGACTTTCGAAGTTGCAGCTGTTTTGAAAATATGACTCTCCCAGAATTCCACCTCATCCACCACAAAATCAAAAGCAGGGAATTTATTCACACTGACTAATAATTGAGGTCTTCTACTGGCAAAATTCATAAGCACTTTTAAAGTACATTTTAGCTACCTATTTAAGAGAATGGAGCTTTAGAAACAATCAGTAATGAACTAACTTAGGTTTGTGTGTTTAAATCTGTGTAAGTCAACAGACTAGGAAAATGTTCAAGGGCATTGCAAGTATCATTGTGCCTTTTTTTACTTTCCTTTTTATTTTTTAAATAAATCCTTGTGCTAGACAGTAAAGAGTGCCCTAAGATAGGTAAAACACAGAATGATGGCACTAAAAAGCCATATTCTTCAAAGCACAATCAAATATCTGCAGATATTCTTAGTTTAGCTGAAACATCCTGCCTTAGAAATTACTAAATTCAAGTGGATTTTCCATGGCTCATTTTAGACCTGGCAGCTGTGTGGACCTCTTCTTAAATGGTGCTGTTGTTCTTTTTATAGATATATATTTTCTCAAGGCTGAAACGTGTCAAGGCCTGGTGGGGCTTTGTGTTCAGTTCTTATGTTATAAATCTATAAATCCAACTCCATCTAAAGCCCGAGAGAAGGGAATTGGACTTTAAAAGCTTTAAATTCAAATAATATAAGCTCCTCTGAGTACCAGTTTGTGAGGACCAGTTGTCTGATGTGTACTGAAATCTGGTATCTATTCTATCAAAGTAAATTAGGCATTGTATAGTGTAGGATTTCTTTGAAAGTGTATTTTGACAAAATGTATTATCCACGATAAAAATAAGAAAAGAATTTTTACAGCAATATAGCTTGAGAGCCCAAGAAATAACTGGAGGATATAAAACTCAGAAAAATAAACACTGTCAAAGTATTCAAAAATAACTTTTAAAGAATTGGATAACAGAAGTTACGAATACTCTGGGGGGTAAAAAAAAAGAACAAAGCCTGCATACAAACAAAATCCAGTACCTTTTAAAAGAAGTGATGTAAAATGATGGTCAATAATTTCAAAAGAAGCAGACAATGAAGCAGAATGTAAGAATGAACCACTCTTGTACTAAGCAATGAAACATTCAATTTTACATTAAAGTTAGTTTTGTCTAGAGATAAAAACAAGTAGTACAAGGAAAAAATATTTCTCAAGCATGATAATATTCTTTGGAACTAAATCTCAGAGGTGCAAACTCCCTTTCAATTTTCCTTTCAGACTTCTCTAGCTAGGGCCTTGACTGACATGTCATTTCATTGCTTTTGTTAAACACAGTATCAGGACAATTAAATATTTTTGCAGTAAACATATTTGACGTAGCCCTGGAGAATACACCAGTGGATCGTCCTACCAAACTGCAACATTGTACTCTGAAGCTGGCAGGTGAAAATATTTATTCTGCAATCATCTCTTAATTTATTATTTTTCATTGATTACCTTTTCTCTTCCCACCTTCTCTGTCTCTCCCTCCTCACACGTCTACATTACCGAAGTGGTATGGATTTTGTAGCTGCCTCAGGAGAATGGGTAACAAGTGTTTTCAAGTGATATTCAGTTTTCTGATTCTGAGTGAATCCAAGTGCTGGCAATACCTCCAGTTTGGCTAAACCACCTCTCTCAGTTGACGTTAACAAAATCCCTGCAAGGCTAAGAAAGATAGAGCTTTGTTATTAGGTTCAGATTTAAATCATCAGATTTAAAGAACAGATGAACGCTTGTATTTAGCAGACCACCGGTAACTGCCCTGCTAGGATCCTCTTATGCTGCTCTAGGTCTTTTACCTGATGAACAGAAATAATACCAAATGGGAAGAGGTTGATATCACCAGGACCATACAGAATTTGCACCATGCTCTTGCATCCCAGTACAGGAGTAAGGTTCCAGACGCAAACTTCACAGCAAATAAATATCATTTAATGAGTTTAATGCCAGAGTAGTCACATCAGCACAGAAGTGACTAGGGGAGTCCTGCCAGTGGAAATGAAAACACAATGGTTTCACTGTATGCATTTCTTTTTGGCCACTGTTATGCAGCTTCTAAGTAGGCACAATCTCCTCCCAGTGCACAACAGTTGTCATTGACTTGTATTCACAGCGCCCAGACCCAGCGCTGAGCTGAGTTGTAGAAGTAAGAACACATTTTCCACTTCAAAAAAAAGAATGTTAAAGGAGCCATCAGAATCAGAAAGCATATACCAAACAAAGGGCAGTTATGCAAAGGTTGTATCAGACAAAGCATGATTACATGGATTGCCTGGAAAAGTTGCAGGAAATGAACTCCAAAAGATTCAATACATCTAAAATGAGCAAAATGAGATATGGAAGTTATGAAAAAGATGATGTAGTAACTGAAAAAATTAAAAATTATTAGAATAGTGTTTCAGAAAGCTAAGTCATAGTCAAAAAGATGATAGTATCAGGGAGTTCTGAATCTACCTACATACATCTTAATGGATATATTCAAATTCATGAGTTCGTAACTGAGCAATAAAAAATCCAAAAGGAAGTTTTACTGATATGCAGAAAATAAAGCTCTATATTGGTTTATACATCATTGGTAGTTTTATTAACTAAGTGCCTGATCCTATTTCAGTTAAAATCAAAAAGGAATTCAAATTAGGTCCCTATATTTCACTTAACACTTTTCTCAATTAACATCACCAATGCGCAAAACACAAAGAACTAAGCTTTACTTTTATGTTCTCATGTGAATCCACAGGCTGTAGTTACATTTTCTTTTCTTGTTAAAGAAGCAACTTCATCCTGGAAATATATCCACCCAGTTATTTCAGTGTGTCATTCATCACAAAAATACAGAAAACAGTTTCAACATATAGTAAAGTCCTGCTAGGGTCTTTTTTCAACTGTCCATCTTTCAGAGTAGTGTCTGATCCATGTATAAAATTTTGTTATTAGCATGAGTACTTCAGAACTCTTTGTTGCAAAATATCTATTTTTTTTAACAGCAGGCCTGTCACAACTATGGTTAGACTTGTATTGCTCAGTAAGCATCTAAAGCACTTTTGCCCTGTCTTTGAAAGGCATATATATTTTTATGGCAGCATCCTGGGACCTGTGCAGTTGTGTAAGGGTGCCTTCGCATTCTCCTGCTTTCTTAAAAGTTTCTGACATGGACACAGATATGCTGAAATATATTATGGAAAAAGCAGAGACAAAACCTCCCAAAATATAAAATTACCAGGGGAACAGCCAGATGCATATTGGAATGGCACATATAAGTGCCAGGAACCTCCTCTCATCATAAAATGTACAGCAGAACTTCATATGTAGGACAGGTGATTTCATGTCATAAAGCAAGTTATGCTCTATCAGTGTAGATGGGGGATAGAATTCTTAAAATACAGAGAGCATAAAAATATATTTTTCCATAGAAAAAATTAAATTGCTGTACATGAATTTAATGAATACTTAATTTAAATGGAGGTTCAGAAAAGGTGAAACCCTTTTAATTCAGATAATGAATTATGTCTGGGTGAAAGTATTTAGCAAGAGGAAAAAAACAGCATGATTTTCAAGGCATCTTAAAGGGTTCAAATGTCTTCTGGTAGGGAGGCCCCTTCCACAGGTTCCTTTCCACATCCTGTATTTAATAATTGTGTAACTATTAGAATTGTCCCCTTGTGACAGCTTGAGGAACCTACCTTTTTGTCAAGGTGGCTAGCAATTTTAAAAAAATCTCTTCCCCTTTAGACCTTAATCTCTAAAAATAAATAATTAACCACAGTTAAACTCAGTATCCAAAGGCAGTATCTTATGAGAAATTCTCATGCGGGGGTTGTTCAATCTGGAGAAAAGAAAGCTGCGAGGAGACCTTATTGTGGCCTACCAGTATATTAAGGGCGCCTACAAGAAAGCTGGTGAGGGACTTTTTAGGATGTCGGGTAATGGTAGGACTAGAGAGAATGGATTAAAACCAGAGATGGGTCATTTCAGAATGGACGTTAGGAAGAAGTTCTTCACCATGAGGGTGGTGAGACACTGGAACCAGTTGCCCAGAGAGGTGGTAGAAGCCCCATCCCTGGAAGTTTTTAAGGCCAGGCTGGATGGGGCTCTGAGCAACTTGGTCTAGTGGGACGTGTCCCTGCCCATGCCAGGGGTGTTGGAACTAGGTGATCTTTAAGGTCCCTTCCAACCCTGACAATTCTATGATTCTATAAATCCACTCCTTCAGAATATTGCATTATAGGCAATCTTCAAGGCATTTTGAAGGCATCTCTGGCATTGATGATGCCAGTTTTCGGTCTCTGATGACAAATGTGCATGATGAATACTCACTTGGAAAATACAAACTCAAAATACCTTTCAGAACAAAATATAGTAGATATATGTTATTATAATGTCAAGAATTAAGTATTATATATATATGTGTATGTGCAAACTATTTGTATTTAGAGACAAACTTTTATTACGCCTAACGTAAAAGTTGCAAAGTTGCAATTGCAGTCAACAGACAGTGTTCCTGAGCGTGTATTTCGAAGTTCTTTGAAAACTCCTGATTTAGATCTCTTAGATTGACACCTCAAACTGCTGGAAACTTTTGACCTTAAACAACTTCTGTACTGTTTTTCTTACTAAAAAAAAAAATAAAATAAAGAATCAGTTAATTTGAGTTTTGTGAGACGGAATGAATTAATGTTTGTGAAGCATTCTGATACCCTAGAGGAAATGAATAATTCTACCTTACAGCAGTGTTTGAATAATGCGAGGCAAATAAGGCCATGGGGTATACAGCCAACGGTGAAGAGGCAAATATAATACACAACTGCTCACTGCTGGAGTACTGTCTATTCTTTGTGCTTAATGAAGCAGGGGTCCTATGTAATTACACTGTCATAGTATATTCAGCAGAAGAAGGCTGAATTAAGGTTTCCCAGGCAATCTTGATTCTGGCATTTCCTATCTTTTGAGTAGTTGACTCTGCAACCTTAATAACGTTCTTTTGTGTGTAAGATCATTTGTGTTTTAAAGACATCAATCATTACAGTATCCAGGCAACACCACAAGAAGTACAATCAGCAAATCCTTCATTACAGAGGAACTTGCTTGCTTTCATCTCTTCCTCAAGAGGAAATAATCCATAGCACGGTGTATCCCACAGCATGCTCCCAAGAGCAACCCTGTCATTAGCAAGGCACCTGCCGAAGTGGTCTGGTTTTGAGTGCTCCCATAGATTCATGGACAAGCTCATCTCTGGCAGCAGCGTGCTCCACAGGGAGATACTTTGCACCGAAAATACTCTGCCTTCACCCCTTCAGAGCTGAGGCTTTCGTGACCTCCAGTGTCACCATCAAATGCAATGGCTGCGGAAGAAAACCAACATAAGGGAGCAAGCTGCAGAAGCTGAACATGAAGGCTGTACAAGCAAACAGGCATTTTAGGGTCTTGCAGTGAATCCAGTGTTGCATAAGTAGCCACTTTACAGATTATGATACAGCCTATTTTCTTCCATCCATGGTAGCAGTTGGGTGACCGAACAGCAATAAGGAGCTGTAGCTTCTGCAGAGCTTTCAGATTTTATTGGAGTAAATTATAATCCATTTCTGTGGTAGTTAACAGCATGACTTGCTTCAGTTGAGACCCCTAGCAAAAATTTGACTGATATGAACCAGGTGAGGTAGGGCTTCTGAAGAAAATAAATACACAGCTTCCTCCACCTTGGGAAGCCCTTTAGTCCATACTACACCCCAAAATATGTCTTTAGAAATGTTAATCTGAATACACAGTGAGAAAGACACCTGCCTAGGCAGACCTTCTGTGTCTATCTCAGAGAATGGACATGGGCAGGAGGGCTTTGCATGTGCCCACAGCTGGGCGATGTGAGCAGAGAGTGCCCCTCTGGCTGATGCTGGCTGAAAGGAGGGAAAGTTTAAGGCCTGTTGCTTCCAGTAGACCTGTGCCTGAGCCACATACACCTACCAGACACACTGTGGTCACATACAAGAACAGCACCCTTGCCCAGATGATCCTACAGGCTGATTACAACCTAGAGGAAGATTACTGAGACACCTCAGCTTTCTTTTTCCAATGAGGATGACTTTGGGTAAAGAACAATGTAGAAGTTCAACTTACTGCATTCTTTTTTATTTGACTTCTTCCAGAAAAGGCACTATACCATGGAGATCTCTTGGTTACTTCCTGTGCCAGCTCCACCAGGATCTGAAGAGCACAAAGTCCCCTATCCCCTGTTTTTGAATTAGTGTTTTTAACCTGAACAAAATGATTACTTGCCTCCGACACTATCTTTCTCATATCAGTCTCCAGTGTAACTCTCAGGGTGTACAGAACTGAGGCTTTGAGGAAGTTATTTTAGACATGTAAACAGGTGTTATAAAAACACTTCTACAAATGTTTTTCCACTCTTCACTTTCTATGAAAAATAGGAAAAAATTTATATTTCTATGGGGAGCGACAACCAGTCACTCCATATGTCTAATAACCAAGGCTATTTGGAAAGATTATCCGCAAAGCCAGAACAACTTTTTTACCCTGCTGTTTACTACTTCATAGTGAATGATAAAAAATAACAGAAAACTTCTTCTTCCATTTCTTTTTTACCATTGCTTTTTTATGTTTGGGATAAAAGTATTGCAGCAAAAGAATCAGTATTATTTCACCTTCCTCTTCCCTTACCCCCATCTCTCTGAGGGATGACAGCTGCAGCATGATCTCTCAGGTGAATTGCGTGGTGATCTGTCTGTATCTCTTTATCAAAGAGAGACTGATGTTTCTAGTGAAAAGCAAACAGTAAGATATGAGTTTTTTCCTTTATTAAAGGTTAAAGGAGCAATCCAACATACAGGAAGCACTACAATGTAAGACCAGGCTTATTTTGCTGTGCAACAGTTTAGCTTTTTGCTCAAAATGGCAAATGCTTAAACAGAAATGCAAGAAATATAAGCGATATTTTGTTGCTTGTTTAGATTTCTCTAGAAAAAAAAAAACAAAACCCAGTCCCACTATTGCTGAAATACTTTATTCTCCTATAGGCAATTTATTAAAGGCAAAAGATTCAAGTTAGAGTCCAGTAAAACCATCTGGAGTCAAGAGAAATGCCCCTGGAGACTTTTAATGGGAAGCAATGATTCTGAATATTCATTGCCAATGTAGATTGAAGCTGAAGCTGAAATGAGGTTGGTGATGAAAGTTAGCAGAGGGCTGCGTGATAACATAACCTCCCACATCTATATAATGGGAAATTCCCGATATCAGGTAGTACTAGTGGATGAGCAGAGCAATGCCCTCTCTTTTCTCCCTCTGCCCTCTATGTCAAATTATTCTGGGTCTTCACCAGCCGAGCTACTCCTGAAACAATTCCACAGACGCCTTGTCATGCATTTCCAGGAAGGCATTAACTTTATACATCTTGGTTGAAATTCTTATATGGTATGACAAAATTCAGAGAGATGAAAAAAGATGCCATGTATTCTTGTGAAAAATATTACACAAAAATATCTGTCCATCTGATCCAACAGGACTTCCCAACAATAAGAAAAAGGTTGGCTACTGCATAGATGTCTTCTGAGAAAACTGGCATGACTGACATATACAGGATGACTGGGAAGTATTTCTTGTAATACAATACAAGACAATACAATACACATAAGAGTTACTCATCTAAGTGAAAGACAGCTATCCTTGGCTCTCTTTTTGGTCAATGGGAGCTCCTACAGAACAGTCCATTTCACCTCTTCTAAACACTTACTTTAGGATAAGCTGTATAGCCCTTGGGGAGTGTAACTTTTCTTCCATTAACTGTATAAAAGAGAATTTACCTTGATTGTCTTAGACAACCTTTAGAAGTCTAAAAGAGGTCCATTCTTGGTTTCCTTATGAATAATGAAGGAAATATGAAGTAACCAGGGTCCCAATAAGAGACAATGTGTTTTACCTTAGGTGTTGTGCCCGGCACATTAGGACTAATCCATATGTAACTTGAACATAAGGACAAAGTATTAACCTCTGTTGAACATTCAGAATGCTACAATTCTGGCTGAATAAAAATGTTCTGATGTAAAGGTGAAGTCTCATTCTTGTGCAAACTAGGATGGCAATATCATTTGCAACATTAAATGCAAAATATTAATTCCCATTTTGCTAGAACAAAAGTTTAAATCAATTTTAAAAAACCCCAAACTTACAAAGACAAACTGTTTTTCTTCAATTCTACTATTTACGATTTCTGTCATAACAGTACTAAAAAATCTCCTTTATGATTATACTACTAAGTTAGGTACTGCGTAAATTTGAGAAAACAGATTCCCTCATCTGCAAAAGCATAACTGTAAGGGAGAATAATTACAACTGACTTTGTTCCTCTTAGCCTCATCACATGAACATTTTTATTTTTCTAATTCAATTCGACATATGTGAAGGATTGAATATCAAAAATATCGCAAAGTCAGTAGCCTGATCCTTTTAAGTAACATTTGGGAAAGATCTGAGTACTTTTAAATTTTATATGCCATAGTTGGCTTTGGAGCAATTTTTCTTTCTCATCACATAAAGGCAAATCCCGGGAGCTGACACGTCTCTCACTTTTTTCCCTACCTCTCTAGAAACAGAAAGTGAAGGGGAGAAAAACATGATTTTGAGAGATTTGTTTTTCAATTTTTCTCCCTTTTTTTTTTTTGTCACAGAGCTTCAGGATTACACTTGAACTTGGTTATAGGCTTTACTAGATTCCTGGTGAAGCTCTTAGAGCTTTCACAGAATCACAGAATCATAGGGTTGGAAGGGACCTTAATAGATCATATTGCCCAACCCCCCTGCCAGAGCAGGGCCACCTTAGAGCCGGATTATAAATATCCCATTCTATTACTGCTAAACACATGTTTAATTAATATCATAATCATGTCATAATCTCATATTTTTCTAATAATGTGGAAATTAATTTTACTGTGTATCTTAAAAAAAAATCATAAAATTTATAAATTTACTCCTGAATTAGTTGGATTTCATTGATTTCATGACACCAAATCTTTCAATCTTTACTCAACAAGGAAGGAACAGGTTTGGTTTGATTAAAACAGATAGACATAAAATATTGTGCATCTTGTAACTGTCTGACATTGCTTTGTTTGTAAAATTGCCTCATTCTTACTTTACTGTTGAAAAAGAATTGTAAGCAATGGTTAAACCACTACAATATGCATAGTATGGTAACAAAAGAAAGCTTACAAATAAATAAAACAGAACAGCACTGCTCCATTTGGTTTGTGGTTTTGATCTAAAATGCAGAAAATGTTATTAGCAGATGAAAAAGGGTTAAACAGCTTTTTTAAAAAAATTGATTAATAGGCAAAATCACCAAAGGTAGAGCTGTATCTTCAACACAAGTATTTAATGTTGTTTTATTCCTCACAGTTTCTGGGTGAATAGCCATTGTGATCTATTACATTTTCATTACTGGATGAATTCCTAAGACTTCCTGTGATTATCAATGCAATACAGCCAACTTTCAAATCTGTATTCCTAAAACTGTGTTCCACACTGCATGGTGCAGAATATGTTAGTCTAATCAAAGAAGAAAAGGCAATCAGAAGAGCACACTAATATTTAACAAAGCAAGGCACATTAAAAAGAATGAAACCATCTTCAGCTGCATTAGTCATGCAATTGCACTTCAGTAATGACTAGATGTTTTGCTGGGTCAGACCCAACAGCTACAGTATCATACAGATACCACTGAGATTAGATACCCAAATACTTCTTGCTGTCAACTGAAATACCAAAATGCATAACTTGTCAGCTTTTATTTTGGCAATTTGCTGTCTTCTTCTTTTTCCAAGATTGAAAACTGTGATAATGGTTAAGGGGGGATTGTCTTTTTGGCTTTGATTATTTTTTTTTCCCCTTTAAACTTGCCTTCTTTAACCGTAATAACTGCAGGAAGCATTTTTTTAATGCTTGGCACTCTATCAAAAAGGTAAATGTTGTTTTCCTGAGAAATGCCAAAACCCTATAGGCTGTAGCTGTGTACACAGCCAAGACATTTCTTTTCAAGAGCCCGTAAGTAGAAGGATGATCATCAGGTATGAGAAAATTCAATTGGAAAAGTACCAATGTTACAGAAATATTTTTTCCATGTTGTAACATGAATTTGAAGATTCTTTACCTAAGTACTGAGTTACGCGTGAGTACGCTGTGAGACAGCCGCCCTCGAGGCACTGTACAGCTGAAGGTGCAGAGGAGTGAACTCCCCAGAGGAGTCATGATTTACTGCTGACCGCACCTACAGCACTTATAAAATGTCAGTACAGCACATCTTGGTGTGGGAGAGAAAAATACAGCCAAGAAATATTTCCTTTAAGAGATCTTCTTTTCCAGAGTTTATGTCTGCTGTATGTTTTCACCAAGCTTGGATGCTCTTTTTTTTTTTATTTTCCAAATCAGAATTATCATGCTAATGACATTTACAAACCAGCTGCTGTGTACAACTCCTCCAGAGGAATTTTGTGGAAAGATTCCAAGTTCTTCTTTCTTTATATACATATATTTATATATAAGAAAGAAGTTATGGTGTTTGTGGACAAGACAGAGTTGGAACTGTTTGCATCCAGATGCCTTTTATTGTCCACAGGGAAAACCTGGGTGGGTATCTGGGCCTCACTACTCCATTTGACTCCTCTGTCTTAGACACTAGTGCTGATACTGCTTTCAGAACGGAATGTGGTCTTGGTATGAGATCCCACTAATGTCAAAAGGGGACATCACTTAAGGATGATATAGATAAAAAATTATAGTAGAGCTCATTGTGGCATGGTCTGTTTTGTGGGAGGAATAGCAGACTGCCAAAACATCAGGTGGAAGAACTATGTCACGCCAGAAAACCTCTTAAACAATTTCTAGAGGGTAGTAGCTTTGTACTATTAACATCCTAAAAGATGAAATGATGATCTAGAGCTGAAAGGAATCAATACTTTCCGCTGTATTTCTCATAAAAAGAACACCTGGTCTTCAACGGACGCCTCCAAAGTATTGCCTGCAACTGTCTGTGAATGCTGGACCTTTTAAAACAAAAAACTTAGCATGAAAACTTTGATAGCTCAGGAGCATTTTACTTACTGAGCAAGTTCGTTCCTCTGTCAGAAATGAGAGTTGTGTTTTAAAGGTGTTCAGTGAGGATCTGCACGAACATGTTCACAAGTAGAGTCACACCCTGCTGCATGGGGTTTACAGCATGAATCAGAGACGGAAACACAGTTTGAAAGTATGGCCTGGTTTTTTGCAGAGTGCAGATATCCTGCAGTAGTTGAAAAAATTATGCGCAAACTTTGCTTGGGAACAATACAGGGAGGACATTTCCTTGTTTATGTAACATTCAGCTTATCAGGAAACATTGCCTTTGGGATATTACTCTTCCAATTAGTAAATCCCAAGACGAACTTTGCACCATCATCAAGTTCCTATTAAGCACTCTGTCAAGAGAATAGCATCAGCAGGTGACTGACCATCTATGGCAGAGGATGGAGAAATGAGCTGAAAGATAAAACATGAAACATAAAAATGGCAAAGACAGAATTGTATTTTAGCCACTCTAGAATTAGCCTGTAAGCACTCCACTTAGATATCTGCCGGGATGCTTCTGAAAAATAAGCTTGTATTATGGCTCAAATTTAGATATGTTGATAATCAGCTTTAAAACAAAATGCTTTATTAATTTGATTAATTGCCTGACATTTATGTGTTTATATTTATATCCTGGGTTTATCTATTTGTTGAACAGCTGCTCATAAATGACTCTGCAGATGAAAACCTTGGTTCAATCCCTGGCTGTCCTCATCCTCTTGGTTTCAAGAGAAAGAAATCAAGTATCCCTGATAAACCTGGCCAGGAGTACTCTGCAAAGGGAAATAAATATACCAATAAACACCTTTGCAGATGACAAAATCAAAACAGACAGAGGTGACGTGACTTGCCCAAGGGAGATAAAAAGCCAAAAGCAGAAAAGGGAATGGCTCCTGGTTCGGGTGAGTTTGTCTGATTCACTGTCATGTGTATGGCTTTGAACAGTGCCTCAGAGGACAACTCCTTTAACTTACACCCTGAGGACAATTTATGAAATTCTATAAGGACACACAAAGGCAAATAACCCACCAGTGATCCAGGCTGGGGCCCGGCTGTCTGTGGAGCAGCTCTGCTGAAGAGGCCCGGGGGTCCTGGTGGGCAGCGAGCTGAGCCTGAGCCAGCGGTGGGCACTGGCAGCAGGGACGGCCAACATCTGGGATCGTGCTAATAGAAGCGTGGCCAGTGTACGAAGGGAACGGTTTATTCCCCTGTATTAATCTCTCCTTAGACCACATCTACAACATGGCATGCAGTATTGTGCCCCCCTCCCCTCGTAAAAGACAAACATTGACAAACTAGAGTGATATCAGGAGAGGCCACCAAGACGGCCAGGGCTGGAGTACCTGCCCTTTGAGGGCAAGATGAGGGAGTTTGGCTTGTATGGCCTGAAGAAGACACAGCTCCAGGAGGAACCTAACAGTAGCCCCAGTGCCTATGGGGAGCTTATTGAGGAGATGGACTCAGGCTCTTCACAGTGGCGTATGTCAGGAAGATGAGAGAGCTGAAATGGGAGTGTCGGAGGGGGTATAAGGAGAAAGTAAATCCTCATGAGGGTATCCAGCAGTAGAGCAGGTGGCCCAGTGAGGGGTTGTGCAGTCTTCTTTCTTGGAGGTTTTCAGACCCTTTTGGGTAAAGCCCTGAGCAACCTGATCTGACCCCACAGCTGACCTTGACAGGAGACCTCCTGAGGTCCCTTCACACCTGAATTATCCTGTGATCCCATCACACTGATTGTGACTGTTTATACCTTATGTGAATGTTTTGTACTGGCCAAAACAGTAGAAGCCAGCTCACTCATAGCATGCAACATCTATGTTTTGCACAATATTCCTGAATGAGTGTTCACAATTTCAGACTAATTGAAATGAAAATATAAGCTTAAAAATATGAATTAGTATTTGTAAATATTGTTCAAGAAAAGGAATGTTTTCCAATATTTAGTATTAGAAGACTGCATAATTAACATTAATCTAATGTTCCTAATAAACAGTAACTTAAATCATTCCATTAGTGAAATTTTAGGGGTACCCTTCTTATGTCACTTCATACAGCTTTTGGGTCTCTGCTTTAGAAAAGCAACACTCTTTGTTGACACCACAGTAATAAACAAGCTTATTGACTGTGTCAGCAGAGTAACATCCAGTTACAAAATACACTAGGGATTGCTCCATATAATTGTGGGTGCAGTATTGGTAATATACATTTCTATAAATGCTCATCTATGTTGGCATTGTTTGTGAGGACACACCATTTCTAACAATTTTGTTGTTGTCATTTTTTTTAATTAAAGCAGCACGTACAACACGTAAAAATGGATGGCAAAATCCTCATGGATAGACTGAACTGGTACTTCAAGGATAACATGGATAGATGGGTAGATGTGGTGCTTAGGGACATGGTTTAGTTGTGGTTTTGGCAGTGTCAGGTTGATGGTTGGACTCAGTGATCTTAAAGGTCCTTTCCAACTTAGACGATTCTATGATTCTGCGGATATTTTCACAGAGATTAGCTTCATTCTCAGGCAGTCCAAAGCTGCTTCTAACTAATATTGAGGTTCATTATCAGAGATAATCCCTTCAGAAGTCTGCAGCTGGCAGAAAAGGGCTTGAATTTGTGCATTTCCGTTAGTACTAATTTCATATTGCTCAAGCTCCTAGTTCCAAAAACCCACCGTTGCAGCCCTCTTCAAAGATACAACCCATGATGCTGCGCATAAGCAATGGCAAACTGCACTGGTTCAAATCTGCTAGACAGTGATTCAGACACAGCCAATCCACAAACCGCGTGCTCTTTTGTGGCACAGTGAAACCCTTTGCTATAAGCCATGATGAAAAAAGCGTCTTGCTACAAAATCTAGAATTTAGCAGGTATCTTCTCACACATCTACACAGCATGACTGCATGACCTTGAACCTAATCAGATCACAGTATAATCCTATGCAATTCTGGTAAGGACTGAAAATAAGCTGTTGGTTTCAAATGCATTTCTATATGAGACAGAACATAACAGCTTAAACGAAAAACTGAACATTTTCCTGTGTGGAGGCCCGTAACCAGCGGTGTCCCCCAGGGGTCAATACTTGGACCACTATTGTTTAACATATTCATCAATGACCTGGATGAGGGGACAGCGTGTATCCTCAGCAGGTTTTGCTGATGATACCAAACTGAGTGGGGTGGCTGACACTCCAGAGGGCCGTGCTGCCATCCAG
>VXBO01004455.1:87077-116606 GCA_013400135.1 Rhinoptilus africanus | reverse complement strand
GCAGGGGAGTTGGACTAGATGATCTCTAGAGGTCTCTTCCAACTCTGAAATTCCATGATTTTGTGATTCGGTGGCTACCTCCTTCTATTTATTTTTTATTTTTGTGAGTGTTCCAGAAAGTTATTAAAACTGATATAAAAAGGGAATCATTGACAACAGCAGTGACTGAAATACAAGGCTGTTTTTAAGCTACGGCTTAAAGTCTATCTGCTTTTGCTCCGTGGTGAATATATAATTTTGGCTAGAGATAACTTTAAAACTCACCTGATTCTAAACCCCTTTAATTATTTAGAGAGGTTGCAGACTCCAGGAACCTAAAAATGAAAAGGCTGAGTCTTAAAATTGTTATTATTTCAAGTGATTCACCTCAGAATTAACTTGACGTTTGAACAACTCATTATTCTTTTTCTGTCCCCTTCCCAAAAATTCCAATGTCATTATAAGCTCTGAGAATAAATTTAAATTAGTATGTTTGCCCCTTTTCCACTTGAAAGAAGACAGTAGCTTGAAATATGTCTAAATTTAACACCATTCCTTGTGTGTAAACTAGCATAATGACAAATTCATCTAAATGCGAACAAAGCTTTACGACCAAGAGGATTCTCTGAAGCTCGAAGCAAGGACACGACACATTGTCTGTAGTGCCTGAAGGCAAATGTACCGCCCTGTGACCCTGTGCTGGGGCTCCCTGAACCTGTTGAGGAAACACTGGATGAAATGCAGTCCATGATCTCTATAACCCAAAAATGCAGATGAACCGTGGCCAGCAGCCACAGTTCACCAAGGAACCCCAGGATAACAAGTCTCCATACGGCCCCTGATAGCGATGACTGGCAGAGTGCCATAGCACACATCTTCTCTGCAGACAGATCTAACTCATGTTCCTGGATACAGAGAGCCAAACACTGCATCTGAAATCTACAACACCATAGGTTTTTGTCTGCTTCCCACCTTGACCACTGACAGGCGCAGGATGCACTGATGTAGAGACTTCTCCTGAGCAGTAATAGAGGAAAAAAAGAACAGAGGAACTTTGAATTAAAACCGTGTGACACTGTGTGTCAAATGCATAAGGATATTTTAATGTTTGACTCCGAGAAAGACCTGCCTCACAGCTGATACCTTTATTGTCTCTGGCTGTCAAAGTATATGTGCTTGCTTTAAGTTGCTGTCCTTAGTGTTGTTTCTGTTCCTTGTGACTCCTCTTATCTGTGGCTCCTTCAAACTCAGAGCACTGTGTTTATCCAGGGAGTGATGGGGTGCTGATATAAAGACATTTGTGATAATCAAAACCATTCTGGGTTCCTCTGTGCTGTGACAACCTGGCGCTCTACCTCTGCCTGCCTTCCTGCCATTTCTCTTTACAAATGCTTTTTATAAACACCTGACGCAGCTTGCCATGTATCAGAATACATGTGGAGGGGAACAGTGTAATTTTAACCTGGGGGAGATCAGGCCTATGCAGTAGAGAACAGGGTACACATTTGTAGATATCAAAAACCCGTAAGTAAGAATAGCCAGAAAGTTTCATTTTCACTGTTCTTGGGGAGATCTCCAGGCCAGATAAAGATCAGAAGGAACGTTGATAACTTACAGTTTTTTATTTGTGTTCACTGAAGTGATCTTGGAAGGGTTGGCAAGGCATCCACGGTCATAAGACTGTGCAGAGGGATTCTCAGAAGCCATTGAAAGCCACTGTAAGGCACTGTCAGACACTGTAAACGGCTGTAAGCCATTATTTTGCTCAGCACACACAAAGTTTTGAGGTCTTACATCTTTGAACGACTTGAACCAAATTTTGTCCTTGGATGCATTGGGATATAAAGTATTTGTGTCTGGACAAATTTTTTGAGAGTTAAGTGTCAAGGTGGTTTTTTATTAAGTATTAATAATAGCTATGTGCATATTTCACTAGAGGCCTTCATCAAAGCCATGAGGTGTGTATCAAAGGAAACTCTTTCCTGGTGCCATACACATCACACAACCTTCACCAGAGACATTGCTAGAATGGGAAATCCCCTTGGGAAATGAATCTGAAGAGATAAAACAAAGGTGAATGATGAAACAAGGACAAAAAGGAAGAAAAAAAGAATTTCCCCTTTGCTATTTAGATACCTGTTGTGACTTTGTTCAAAGCAGCAGTCTACCAGTGGTTCCTTAGATTTCTAAAAAGTAGTATTTTTTGCCAAGAGAAACATAAATGTTTCACAGTGAAGCATACATGGATGGGAACTTTCTACAGGCCCTTGAAACATTGCCAAAGTTTAATTTTGTGTAAATAGTCAGCTATGCAGACAACATGTAAAATTTGTACGCATAAATCAATTGAAGACTGGGAGTGTCAGAGAATAATGCCTGGATCGGTAAAGTCTAGTAACTGTGTTTGCAATGGAGGTGACAACAGTAACGTTATGCCCACCTGAATTTCACATCCTTTCTCAAAAGAGATTGCTGAGCGAGAAACGGTTCAGAGAAATGGCAGGGGACTTTTACTGAGAAAGAACAAGATATAGAGAAAGAGTAAAGGACATAAGTGCCCAAAAATACTCAGAAGTTATAAAAAAAGAATGTATTTATCAGTATGGTGTTAGATCTCCCGAGAGACCAGGTCTCCTAAGCTCTTGCTTCCTATTTCCCTGCTGACATGCCAGCAGCACTGAGGGCAAAGACAAGCTGCACCTTAGCCAAGCAGCTGTGTCTTTACACAGTCACTGTGTGAAAATGTCTCTCTGCCCTCCTCCACACAGTGCTGTTGTCCAGTTTCAATCTGCATGAGCCACCTGGGAGATGTGGGACAGGTGCATGTAAGGGAGATGGCATCAGCTTCACTGTCCACAGATTAACTGCAGGTACATCCAAAAGTGAAATGGAGAAACCTATTAAACTTTCCTAGAAAAATGGGCGGGAAATGGTGGAAAAGGAAATTTAGACATTCTGCCAGAAGAATACAGCCAAAAGTAAATATGGAAAAATAATACGAAGGAGCAGAAAAGTTATATTGCTTGGCATGTTTAAAATCAGCCGTGCTGGTTTAGCTGATAAACCATGTGTAAGGAGCAGTCCTACACTGCTGGAAGGTGACAAGATGACCTAGTAATTTCTTTCCACTTGCACATACTTTGGCACTAATCTGTGGAACTTCACATCAATTTTGGACATCAGCAAAATCTATTGTTCATTCTGAGACTGTAAGTGAGAGCAGAACTGAACAACCTGACCCACTGATAACACATTGGCTAATATGGAGTTATGTGTGCGATTTTCCAATTGCTTGTTTTCTGGACAGAAAGTGTTTCTTGTTAAAAGCCACAACGGCTGCTAAGAGTGGGTAGCTCATAGCATTGCATCAAAACCAGACATTTGTCAGACATCAAAAAAAAAAAAAAGAAAGAGTTAATGCTGTTGGTAAATGTCTAGGAAACTCAGCTGCACATGTGTTTCCGTACACTGTATGAACCATGACTGTATGGGACTTCAAGAGTCAAGTAAAAATGTGGCAAAAGAAAAGAAAGTAAAAACTTTGACTGTCCTTATATTCCACTGTCTTCAAGTGACTTCTTAGACTTAAGGGTACTCTGCAAGTGACAGGTATCATCTGCCCTAGTAAAGCTCACTCTGCTACAAATGGCTGTCTGAAGGGGCAGTGTAGGAGTATATGAATCAGACAACCTCAGATGAACGGCCATCAGAAGTCAGAGCTAGCGGACCATTTTTCAGTTCTTGTTTTTAGCAGGAGTCTCTTCTTTCAGCAGCAGCCGCTGCCGATGGCTGGTGGCAAACAAATCTGTTTGTGTCATGCAGATTCTTCCCGATTGTTTTTCTTTCACTGAAATAGGCATAATTTCAAGTTCTTCCTACACATGCTAAGAAAACATTCAGTTCTCTTAAATGAATTTTAAAAATACTGTATATACAGCACAAACGAAAGATGAGTTCTCATTAAAGTATTAGAGCCCGCCCAAAGTTTTGTGGCATCCTACACTATAACACATGGCAAGTCGAAACATTTTTTCCTCACACTTGGTTTCTTCTGCATTTGCATTCCTACCTCAAATACATGAATTGCCTGGGGCTTTCCTCAGATGATGAGGACTCTTCAGCCATTTTAAGGATTTCTGTGGTCTCTGGAGACTTCCTACTTGAGGCTAGAAGTGAAAAAGAAGATATGAATTCCACATTCAGACCTGGGGATTGAGAAGTGGCTAACCTACGGCGCAATTTCCTCCTGCTTGAGTAAGAGAAGCTGGCTCGTATATGCAAAACCAGTGTGTGGCTACTGACTGAAAAGGACCCCTTTGTAGTCTAAAAGGATATATAGGTTTAGTGCCGCTGCAGACTTTCCTAGAAAAGGACACAACATCTGTCAAAGAGATAACCTATTAGAAAGTGGGATAATTTGGCCTTATTTTCACACTGGCACAGGAGATAAGGAAACTTCATTTACCAGCTGAGTCTGATCTCAGAGATACCAGAGATGTCTGTTCAGAAAAGAAACTTTATGATCAGATTGAGTTGACAGCAATTATACTCCCTACTATGTCACCTGCCCTTATACTATCATGATTTTCTGGACGTTCTTCCTTCTCTTTCTTTCTGTTCACTACAGCTGAGCAGAAATTTAAAAAAACAATGTTCATGTCAAAAAATTATACAAACCCAGGAAAACATTTTTCTTGGAATTTTGTTTCAAGAATTTGCTTCTGCTGAAAGATCAAGGCCCTAAGCTGGAGAGGAGGGAGAGGTGAGAATAGACAGATTTTAGCTGCTAGGATCTGAAAATATTTTCATGTTCTGAGTAAATCATTGAAATATTGACATTCTTGCTGATGATATTGTTTTTTTGAAGGCAATATGTTCAAAATTCAACTGAAATCTTTCAAGGAGGTCTACAGCAAATTTCAGGATTTTCTTTTCTTTTTTTTTTCATGAGAAAGGGTAATTATTGATCACAACTTGCAATATCTTAATGTATAAATCATTTTGTATGTTCTGCCATATAAAGATTTAGACTTCTGGAGGAGTTCTGTAACTTCCTATTTATCCTCTATTTTTAAACTGTGATGGATATAAAGCATCTAAATTAAGACATTAAGGCATACATGTTTAGGAAAATGATCCTAGTTTTCAGAACTATTAGTTGAAAATTATTTGAATTTCTGACTAATATTCATCTTGATAGGCATAACCTATCTGAAATGTTGCTAAAATATGTCAAGTCCTTTACTTGTCAAGCATATTAAAAATGATTTTAAAAGTCAAAAGTAACTCTGAGTGTTCACTTATTCTTACACTTTGAAGATGATTATAGCCCAGAGGCTGCCAAATCATCGTGAAGAAAAGATGATAGTCTTTCAGTCATTTGTTTTATGTCATTCTTGCCATGCAAGGCACACACACAAGATTAACACAAAAGTCTGAATAAACTGCCTCTGATTACCTCCTACATACAAGGTTGACACACCCTACTCATGATGTGCATGCTCTTTCTTTCTTTATGAGTGATGCCATTAGGAGATGATTTCAGGAAGAAAGAAGCAAGCCCATAATTATTTTTAATAGATATACGGTATTTTTGTCAGATATTAAAAACAGCTGTCTATCTCAGCAGCTAACATCTGAGTAGTTTCTTGAGTAACAGTTGGTTTTAAAAACAACTGCCTGAGTTCAGGGTATACGATGTTATGAAACAGAACATACATGTACCAGATTAAAACAAACAAAAAAATTTGTGCAAGATCAATTCACACTTTATTCTAGTTTTTCCAAAGTATTTGTAGGAAATTGTGTACAGTACTGCATTAACAGGCAAGGTGTTTTCCCTATCCCAAAGAACCTACAGCCTTAACATAGCATAGGACTAAAGGCCAAAAATAAGTAAGGATGTGAGATTATTACTGTGGACTATAAAGAAGACAGCTTGGAGATACATGTTTGAGGGAAGACTGCAGAGTGAGTGAGAAGAGGGTCTGACAGATGAAGGCAGAAAAGGTATCCTAGCAGGACAGAAGGGAGGAAGCAAAACAGATAAAAGGAGCAGGAAAATTAAAGGATTGGGAAGAACAAAAGAACGAGAGAAGGAAGATAAAAGCAGGGGTGAGGTGATGAGATATGCAAAAATCTATACAGACACCTATAAAATTAAAAACACACCCTGGTGTGTACAAAACTTACCCACACCTTCTTTTCACTCAGAGATCACTCTTATGCTACCTGGTAGTCCCATAGATATGCACTCCATTTCACAAGTATAAAGGCATGTAAAATCCACGTCCAATTAACTTCCAGTCTAAATCAGATACAACCCTCAGCTGAGCAGCAATTTATATACACATTGAACTTATTACCATGAGACATCACATTGATTATTAGAAGGGCTCTACACCACGCTGAATCTTGATATGTAAATAGATACAGGTTGAGACCTCTCTGTGCATGCTTCCCACTTTATTTCCAGTCTAGTGCTAATCCTATAACTAAGAATTTAGATACCATTAAAAAACATAAAAGCTCACTGACGGTACCTAGTGTGATACAGCACATGAAAGCATCATCACATAAGATCTTCAGGTGGTGAAAGAAGTGCGGTGATAAAGTCAGGGAGCAGTGTTTAGGAGGCACTGCTTTTGTGTACACTCAAGACTGCAGAAATTAATGTTTGGGTGAAGGTTTTCTTTTTGTATCATTTGGTTTGGTGGTCAAACCCATCTTGCTCTGAGGGCCAACTGGTTGCAGGATACCAATGAGGAAGAAATTACAACAGTGGGCTTTGAGATCATATTTGAGATGTAACATAACAAATGGTTTAAAGTCTGGAGTGTGGTGAAAGTCAGCTACTAGAAGAAGATGCCTGTAGAGCAAGAACCCATCATTCTGACTGTGTGGATGTTCAGTAAAGTCTGAGAAGGGATTTGAAAGCTTATATAAATGAGTATGGTGAATGTTAACCCAGACACACATTCACACGTGTGTAAACAGTCTTCTAAGCAGAGAGACAAGCATACAAATAGATGTAATAGTTAAAAGAGGGAGTGATAGCCATAACCATGCACCTACACGTTTAATCCTAGTAATATTTCATCAGATGCTTCCAGCTCTGAAACCCCTGTTTTTACTGTTAGTTCATGTGGTGTTTGCAGCAGGGTGATCTTGCACTGAAAAAGTTTATCCTGATCTACCGTATCCATGCAGTCTAATACAGGATGTGACTGTAGGAAGAGGTAATATCAGTCACAAAAGATTCCTGTTTCATTTGGAATATCTATTTTATGGCTCCCAGAATAAGTAAAATAAAGTATGGACGACTCCTCAGGGCCACTCATTTTTCTTGGGTGTGATCAATCCATATCGTGTTTAATTAATCTAATAAATCCTGTCACACTTGACCTGTGTTTGCACTTCTCTCCTAGCCATTCAAATAAAGCAGTATTCTCAAAGTCACTGGCCTGCTGACTCACTACCAAACAAAATTGTCCTGCTGGATGAGTCTGACCCTCCAGCCACCAGTGGGTGAGCTCTGCAGCTGATGAGGAAGAGGAGAATGCTTACTGAGAAGAGCAGAACACAGGGGTGGTGTCTCCTGCTCTCAGTACAACAACTCCTGCCTGTTGGCTGAAGCCCTGAATGTGTGGCAAGCATTTGCTGGTGCCCTGAATGTTTGATGAATTTGCTTTATGGCTTTGCCACAGCCTGGTTTGGATGGTTGGCACAGTTTTCCTGTGCTGTGGGGAAGGGGGAAAAAAGCAATGCTGGGAAAAGGGTCACATCAGGAATGCCTTGTAGGAAAGCGCTCCTGAGGGCTGTGGTCCTCCTCAGCACAGAGCAGATGGGGGCAGATGGTTAGTCCTTTCCAGCCTTACTGACCTTTGCTGCCTTTCTAGACTTTTTGCCACAGAGATGGCTTAAAATGTAGTCAGTCTGGTGTATGCCTTTCACATATTGAAAATAAGCATGTTCAAGGTTCCAGTATTACGTACTGTTGCTGTGTCTTCCTCAACTTTAGGCCTTTTCTAGCAATTACAGGGAGGTGCCTATTGCATTGATTAGAGGCACTGTCAAGTTTGCCACTTCCCTTCATTATGTGTGTTGGCTCTGTTACCCCAGCACCAACGGCAAAGGAGATAATATCACACACTTGTTCTCTCTCCTGTCACCACATCCCAGATTTTGACAAGCAGTTCAGCATGCTGAGAAGTGATGGTGGGCAAGTTCTGTTTAACAGACCAGAATAAGAACTGCAGCAGTAGACTTTAGGAGGGATGACTACAGGAGCAAAAGGGCTCTTATTTCAATCTGTGTCAGATACTGGTTCCCATGGACACCCTCACTGCTTAATTGGAAGTTTTGAAGATATCCAGAATATCTATTTGGAGATCAAGAAGAAATATGTGGCAGATAACCTTATCTCCAAGCAAGTAAGAGATACAAAACCATGAGCCGTTCCAGAAATGGCAAAATTGGTCTAATGACTTACCTCAGTGCAGAGCTTGGTATTAGGAGGTAGTAAGGGACTGCTTCTATCATATCATCCCTAAAAATTTCCTTATTATAAGTTCAAAAGTGAGTCGTGACAATTTAAGATTCAGACAGCTGCTCCTCTTTGAGGAAATAATTTCTTGAAGGCTTTGTGGTATCTTTTTAGTGGTAGTGGTTACACCACCAAACATTACAAATACATCTGAAAACCATTGGCACTGCAGCCTGCATTGTCATCCTGCATGTCCAACAGGTTTCATGTAAATGCTTGAGGAGGGAAGTTTATAGGTTTCTTGAAGTAGTGTTTTGTCTGTCTATTACCCGTCGCTTCTCTGTGCTCTGTCAGAACATTCGTCTAATATTGCATCACCTTGCTTAGGTAGTATCATCTTGATGGGTTAATATCTGGATCAGCACGTGGATTAAAAGATACATTCTTTATGTGCCAACATCCTGAAATCCACGATTTCAGTGGAGGTCACCTACTCTTGGGATTCAGTTATTTTTAGTTTCTGTGTATCTTTGAAACAAAAGTTCAGTAAGATTTATTGGTATGATAGAGCCTAGATCTCGTTTGCTGTTGGTCTGGGGTTTTTTGAACTAGCATACAGTTCTGCAGTTCTCACGTTTACTTCCAGTTGAACTTTGCTGAAGAAAGCATCTTTTTACAGCTTTTACTTTTTAAGGATAGTTATAAGTATATTAAGCAGGTCTATGTAATAAAATTGACAGGGCAGAAATTGTATATACAGAGGATTTAAAATAAGAGAGAACTTGACAGATAACATATGTTCACTTGGTATATGCAATTTCTATTTAACCCGGGTTCTGCTTTAACAACATATGAGAATCTCACGTCTCCTTCTCTTTCAAAGCCAGAGCAATTGTCATAAATGTAGATATTTGGCAATTTACTGTTTGAAAAAAGTATTTAAATAGATGACATTGTATCTAAGGCAACAGATGATTTCAACATAGCAATTTTCAGCTTAAATCTATTATCAGTGTGTTTAAGTTTCCTCCAAAATTTTTATACTTTTTAAGACAAAGCAGAATTCCCTGTTTCTGAAGGCAATGAGGTCTTCAAAATATCAATAAAGGCATTTTAGATCTTTGTTACTGATTATATTTGACAATACAGCTGCTCTAAAATATACTAATGTGTCTTTTTGTTTTAAGTCAATTTTTTTTCCTAAGCACAATAACTTATACAATATCTCATATAAAGTGTTATTATGTCCTGGAAGCCCTTGCTAACAACTATGAAGTTGTCAGTGTTTAATTGGTTGATGGACATTTTTAACTGAAACAATCTGCTCACCAAAAGGTAATGTGTAAATCTTAGCTGAATTTCTTCATTTTTCAGTGTTAAATTCCCATGATCCAAATCATTTCTTTTCTTTCTAATATTTTTTTATTGCGAATAGTGACTGACTCTTCTCTCTGCCACTGCCAATCTCCATTTGGTACCAACTCCCAACAGAGTCTTTTACTATTGTTACCTACGTGTGTGAAAACACAATTTTTGTCTCGAGGAATATTTCTTTATTTTTGCAATGTCATCTGAGTTAAACACAGAATCATTATCCCTTTGTCTCCCTGATGTTAGCAGCTGCAGGAGAGAATTTCAGGTTAGAGATATATTTGCACTGTTGGTTTTGCTATAACTGCATATGGTGATGACACACCTGAGCAAGGCTGCAAAATCCACCAGGAAGGAAAAATAAATAGTGTAGAATTCAACCAACACACACTGCTTCACCCTGCTGCACTACACTGCTGCCCCCTGAGTGCAAATACCCATCTAATTCATTTAAAAGTAGCTTATATGTCTTTTTAATCCTGCAGCCAGCCTTCATAGAATCATAGAATCGGTGAGGTTGGAAGGGACCTTTAAGATCATCAAGTCCAACCAACTGCAACTTCAGTGCAGTTCAGGTCCACCTTTAGAAGAAGTAAAAATGATTCAGGAACTAACATGCCCATAAGCTCCGTGAAGTAACCAGCGATGTTCTCAGTGCAACAGCAATGGGAACTCCTGAGACGGCAGCCTCACAAACAGCAGTTAAGCTTCACGGAAAAATAAGAAGCAGAGGAGGCATTATGCCATTTCACAGGTGCCAGACTGAAATTGCAAATCCCTGCTTAGTGGAAAGTAAAACAAAACAAAACAATAATTTATTCTATGTGGTTCCCTAACTGCAATGGGACTGATCTGACATTGCTGCCCAGACTCATAGTTCTCAATAGACCTCAGCTAGTATTGCAAGTCAATAATTTCATTACTTTGATCAGTGGATTAAATTACACAATTTTTAATAATCCTATTCCATTTACATAGTCAGTCTTTTGCCATCATGGTTTATAGGAACCTTATTACACACAACCATGTATCTCTGTGAGTTTGACAAGCACAGACCCTCATCTTTGACCTTTAATATTAAAAATCATGGATTTGTGGTGAATCAAATTATTTGTCTAAAAAATATTTAATAGCGATTTTTCTTCCACCTTATTTCATGCTACTGAAAGCACAAAACTTAGAACGCATGAATGGTCATTTCAGAGCCCATGGAAAATGGTAGATAGCTGTTTTCTGATTTCAAAGAAAAGCTACGCCAACAGTTGTCTGTGCCAACTTTATAATTCTCTCAAACACCAGCATAAAATGGGAAACAATCTGTCTGCCAGAAATATTCTTTCCCTGTTCTTTACTTCATATAAATTTCACCGGCAGAATAAACTTATTTCTTAATGGATTAGCAACACCCAACCCTTATTTCAGCCTAATACTAGCAGTGGAAGCCATGCAAGTTACTGCCAATCTAAAAACAAAACAATAATACCTTTTAGCCTCATGCTGTCATTGGATAGGTCACCTCTTGGTCTTTGCAGATGTATGAAATCTCACTCATCTATTATATCTAAAACAGTATGATCTCTCAGATCAAAGTGCCAGCAAACTGCACTTTTTATCACTTTTATCACCACTTATAAAAATGGTTCTAAACTCCTAAAAAATTCTAACAGCCTTTGTACAATTTGCCCTTCAAATACTTTAAGCTTTGATTAATATCCTTGAGCTTAGACGTGCTGCTACTTTGGATATGTTTCTTCCAGTTTAAAATAAGCTTTGTTTCTTAGTTTGCAATATTGGGCAAAAGGAGAATTTAAGCCTACTCAGTATTTACACAAGAGACCACAATCCGGGGAACAAGTGAGGCTGTGATTTCACCATTCTTAATGCCAGACATGTATTACCACATCCCTGAACAAGACAGACTCGTCCCGGGTCACACAGAGGTACACAATCACACTACAGAGGACAAGTGGGCCGGCAGCCACAAGACACGATGCACTGATTTGGTCAGATTAATGTTTTTCATTTCAGCTTGATGCCAGCTAAAGACAGACAATAACGTACAGTGAATATCTACATTAAATTCCATACAGCATTTGATCTATTTATCACATATTAGTGTCTGTTCATCATTGGGGAACCACAGTCAATTAGAATGAAGTTTTACAAATCTCTACTCTTAAGAACAGCCCTTATTCATGTCGACTTCATTTGAAGTTAAGAGCAATGTTCATCTTACTTGGGCATGTAATACTGTCTTAATTTCCTTGTGACTTTGTAAGAACTGAGAAAATAAAAAGGTTATAGCAATCATTTGATATCAAAATTTTTTGTTTTCAAAATAACTAATCAGCATTTCAACACTGCAAAATCACCACAAACAGATCTTTGAATAAATATAAAACATTTCTAGGATATGTGAAGCCCTTTTTAATAGCATCCCTATTTTAGCTTTTACCAGTTCTGGTGTAAAACAAAGTATCTGCCTGAAATGTGGGATAAAAGGTCACTCTCCTTTTTACGTGCACTGAGAGTTTCAACCATTTTCCAAAACTCCTGAATTCCTGAAGAGTTAATTTGACAATAGGAAAAAGGCTACACAGATAATGGAAAAAGCCTTAGTGACTGAATATAGTAGCGTTTGTTATCTGCTAACGCTTACGCACAGGTTCAGAGTTGTTTACTCATTGATAGAGATCATTGGTTGCTACTAATGAATTAAGTTATTTGAAGCAGCCAGGCAGAAAGCTGGAATACTAGAGCTAAACAACACAACCTGTCGGCAGCACAAAATGCTTTTACAAGCCCGTGCTTGGCAGTTGGATGTAAAATAAGCTTTCTGCCACCATGTTAAGAATGCAATGGCACTGTACATCTATAAAGCTATATAGGCTTATTTTAATTACATGAACCTCTGACACGGTATATCTCAGAGGCCAGATCCAAGTGCAGGAATTTAAAGTAGCTGACATAGACACGGAATCATTCACATGGAAATTAAATCCTCATCATTTTACAAAAGCCCTGTCAAAAAGCTTAGTTTGTCATAATCAGTCCAGATCTCCAGGGCTGAGAACAGTCCGGGGCACAGAGGTGGCTCCAGTGGCTCTAACAATTTTTCCAAGTTCCTCCTTGTTTACAAATTACGATTCTTCAGCAAAATTATTAAGAATAGACCTATGCTAAGTTCCAACAACTTGGTATTCCAGAAATGAACTCCAAGTTCCAGCACATCAGATCTGTCAACATCCTGGACACAATTAGTGCTTCTGACCTCTGACCCTAGCAAAGCATCGAGGCAGCTCTGATGGATGTAAAAGATTTAATAGAGAACAGTCACTAAACACACAAAATTCTTCGGTATTTTAAACACAATCCAAGAAATAACTCTGTACTACGTAGTGTAACATTTCCTTTTATTAATCCTTCCTGCACTGGACACTGAACTAGAGCTGGGACCAAACTTGGCCAAATCCTTAGTACTGGCAGAGAAAAAACCCACACCCCTATTGTGCAAACACTCAGATATGAGCATTAGTATGCTAATAATATCACTGTTTCTTATCAGTTCTAAGAGTAGGTTTACCTTTCCGCTGAATAATAGCACTGATAAAAGCAATCCCGTAAGACAGTCGAGCAGTGCACTAAAGGCTGATGGCATACCATCACACAGGCATAGCCAGTCATTATTTAGAAACACAAAAAAGGAAAGATACCACAGGGTACTTGTGGAAAAAGTACCACTCCCTTCTTCCTTGTGGATCATCCTCCCATCCCTCCTGCACGTCTGCATCCAGACAGGGAACTGGGGACAGGAACCAACCTTGCATGGACTACATTAGGTCAAACAAGCACAGCAGTTAACTTTAGGGCATATTGGAGCTACTCTATTATTAATCCATTTAGGATGGATCTTAAATTGAGATGTGGACAGAGGTAAAGAAGAGCTTGGTTTAATCTTTCCTAATCATCATGCAATACCGACAGCTTTTTACGCAAGGAAAACCAAGCTGTACTCCAAAAAAAGACATAGCAATGGGTTCAGAGAACAGCAATCCTTGAAAGCAGGAAAGTCCTTCCTACTGCTTTTCCTCAGGTGGTATGCTTCAGAATAGCTCTTGTCCTGGGCAGCACCAACAGCACCTTGTAGTCAATAGTACTTTGGAGAAGGAACAAATAAAAGGAGGATTATTTTACGTAGCAACATAATGCTGTGTTTCAAGGACAGAAAGAATGAGAAATTGTAGGAAAAGTTTATGTCAAAGATAAACATGCTAAATATCTATAAAATTTGATGGAAAATGCATGTAAGTGAAATAAAAATGAGAAAGAAAGATTAAAAATGCATGTCCATCTATCTAAAAGAGCTTTAAATATATACATAAGATATATGAAATCGTGAGAGATAAGAACAGCAGATACATTTAATATGGCTAGTAGTGCAGGAAAGTACAGTACTCTGAGAAAAAGAAATGTAAGGAAAACAAAGGAAAGGAAAACTGGTAACATCTGAAGATGATAAAACAAATTTTTTAAAGAACCATAGTAAGAAGACACAGGGCTTTATACAGAAACTCCCTTGAGAAGAAATAAAGAAGCTCATAACTGAGTGAACATACTTTATAATTCAAGCCTGCATTCATTCCTTCATTCAAGAGAGAAAACGTTTTTCCTTGGTGGTGTTTTCAGTTACAAGAACATGTTTCTATCACTCTTCCTTGTAGCAACACCTTTTCTGTGAATAAATCTGCCAAACAGAAGATTGCTTCCAGGCAAATCATAAAAGCTGCAAAGGTATGAGTGTCTTTCATAGCAGTGAGGTGCTCACATCTCAAAATAATTGAGACTGTTCAGATGCTAACCTAATTAAGGATGTCTGTCTCAATTTAAACTTAGGCTAGATGCAAGTTGGGACAGTAGTTATCAACAGATGATCTTCTCTCAGATCAGTTACTTTGGTTTCCATTAAAGGCCACAAAAGCATTAAAATGTAGGCATTATTATTAAGCTCCATACTAATTTATTCAGAAAGGGTTCTCCATTTACCTGGCTATTTCCTTAGCAGGAATTTCCTGATACACTGCTTCAAGTTAAAAAAAGGATTGAGACATCTTCTTGGCTTTTTTCCCCTTTCATTAGCAAATTTTCCATTCCTTAGTGTGAGCACACTTTACTACGGTAAACATGGGTATCTTCCACAAATCCTAGACTTTGGCATTATTTCCTCAAAGGCTGGTAACTTAGTCATAATAATGGAAGAACTAATTTCATTACAAGCTTTTGTTTCTTTTCTTTAGTGATCCAGTTGTAATCTGAAATATCTACTGAGCCTATTTTACTTAAATACTTTACTGGTCTGTCTGTGAAGTTTCTGTCTGATAGTCCACCTGGTGTCCTCATCCCCTCTCCACCCCTACAGTATTATTAATCCATTGGCCAACTGCACAAAAACCTGCAGTAATACCTTATTAAATTGCTATGTATTTCATTAAAATTGGTTTATGGAGGGGGAAAAGGAACCCAGATTAATGTTCTTCCTGAGCAAAAGCCTCCCATGTGCTTCATTTCCCTGCCTGAGCAGCCTGGCCAGTGAGTCAGAAGCACATGCTGATCTTGCCCTGACAATGTGCACCATGTGGTAGAAAAATTTGAAGCACAGGGCCGTGAGAAAGGAGTGGAGGTTATTGGGTAAGACGGAGCCTTGCATGGGACATATGAAAGGAGCCCTACATAGGACACACATACACTAAAAAACAAGAGTTGTAAGAAAATTAAAGAGTCATTCATAAGAAAGTACGAGAAATTGGTTTTGATTCATGGAAAAAAGAATTTTCAAACATCATCTCAGGGTGAGGTTGTAGACTGCCTGGGGAGCTCTGTTACCTACCCTGTGACAGGCTCTGCTCTCGGTGCTGATACTTTCAGTACCAAAAAGAAAAGACTTAAGTATGGGACACCATGGTTGAGTCAGTTGTTCAAACACTTGTGTGATTCTGAAGTCTTCCTTAGAGGTCTCATAAACATCTCTGGGTACAGACATTGCTGATCACCATCTCCCCTGGAAAGACTTTAATTTCAGTTGCTTCCAACTTTGTCAAATGTTAACTGGTTGGCTGGAATTTCTTCTCTTAAGTATGTCTCTTGTTGATCTTTTTTTACCTTCCTATCTCTGTTCTTGCACTGTCCAGCAGAAAAAAGCTGCCTCCCTGTGCTTCACCATGATGCAGTAGCTCTGAGGAAGCTGCAGCTAAAGGATAAAAGCAAACTCACACGCCAGCTGGACAGCTCGAAGGTCAACCAGAAAGAGTTGTGAGTCGAAGCACATGGGCTCTTTCAGCAGTGGGAAGGAATCGGTGTTAGAGCCAGAAATAATGGGCAGAAAGGGATGAATGGAAGAGAAGGTAGAGGGGGCATAGTGGCTGGACTTGGTTGCTTCACATGATTGGAGCAAGAAGCCACTGAACATTAGTGGAAAACTGAGACCAGAACAGAACAAGGCACACTGACAGAAGATAAACTTGATGGTACTCTGATCACTTACAATGGTAGAGATGGGCACGAGCTCTGGGACTGATGGAAAACTGGGAGGCATGCTGCTAGGACAAAACAGGGGCAATGGGATGGTATCAATCATGATTAGGGAGAGCAGGCACTGATCTTTCTATAGGCGGCCTACAGAGTTAGTGGAGTGAGACAAGTGAGCTGGCTCCAAAACAAGGTAACTCTTGCCATTAAGTTCCTGTGTGTGAGCTAATTCATCCATCTGAAAATTGGGACTGTTACTAGAGGTGTGTCACCACACTGATACAAAGATAGCACTTATCTGATAGTACAGGATCTGTGCTTGTATTTCCTAATATGCATAGCATCATGTGGACATTTCAGCTCAAGTGGCTCTATCTCTATAATCCACTCCATACAAACAAATGTGTGCCCAAAACTATCAGCAAAGCCTAGAAAAGAACGAGCATCATTTTCCTCTTCTGGCAAGGAGCATTTGTGACACTCAGTGTACCTCATCTCACAGATGCAGAGCCATAAATCCATTTGCTAAACACCAATCTCAGTCTCTCCAGGCTAAGACAGAGGCACAATACTATTCTTAAAAGTCGATGCACTTGAAGTTGATTAAAGCTGTGCTTTGAAGATAAAAAGTGTGATAAAATATAATGTGCTCTGAAAATGAAGCAAGAGACATCTCAAGTTGAGCATCCAAAATTAGGAGATGCTTTTGACAATTCTGACCTTAATCTCTATGTGTCTCAATTTTCCACTTATAAAGTGAGGATAAGAGTGGCACTTAATTTTGTAGGGAACCATAGATTAGCTAATTTCATGAGGCATTCACACAGTATGTTGAGAGCACAGCACAATCACCCATGAAGATATTAGACAATCTTATATTCGATGCAGGATTTGCCTGATGGATGTCAAGTAAGGTCTGATATAAAATATTGAAGGAAGAAGAAATACAGAGTAATTACCCCTTTATTTAATAAGGCAGGATTTCCCAAAGAGGGGAAAAAACACCTGTACAATTATGTAACTAAAAGCTGTTTGATAATGTGTATACATAAAAGGAATTAAATTTGCACAGGAAGCCTTTAGTTTTACATTCCTTACATTGAAAGCATCTGATTTTATAATTCTCATCATTGTTTTGGTACGGTTTCTCCCTGTAGGCAACTCTATTTTAATTACATGAAGAGTTTATTGGTTAAACTAGTTAAACAGTTTAAAAGCTTGAAAGTTCTTGTTTTCATACACAATGCAATGAAAAATATTATTATTGTCCTTTTTAAATTTACCATGTATTACTGATTTCTTTGTAAGTATTTTTATATTATGATAAAATAATTCATTGTTTTCATTATTGTTACTGCAATCTTATCAGCAAGCTTCGCAGTTCATTAAATTACATAATGCATGAAGTAGTAGGAATCAATTTAAGAATGGAAAAAAAGACTTCTGACATTTAATTAAAATAAAACCTTTCATTCAAAAAAGATCCAGCTGGTATTAAAAAGTTGTGAGTGAGATTTGATTTTCAATACATTGCTCTTCTGAGTGTATGTGCACAACAGTCCAACTTTCTGCCAAAGGGGAAAGTGACTCTCCAAGAGGAGGAATTTTTGTAGATCATTCCAAGAAGCAAAAAATTATTTTGGACAGAAAATAGTAACCATTGCATGTTTAGCAATTTGCATTTCATATGTGAAGCATGTCTCTTCAGTCTTAAATTTTCTAGTAAAAACATACCAGTTTTTTGTTTGTTTGCGTTTTAAATCCCCCAACTCTTCCTGGGAAAAATCCTACAAACTCAGGTAGTATAAAACGTAAACAACTTCCCTTCTTGGGGAGAAGGAACAGAGTGAATTGTATCTGCTGTTTTATTGGCAAGGCTTAGCCAAAACTCGGTGGGGTGACGGATAAAATGGTGAAGGATAAGAAATAAGATCTATATTGATTGGAATATGGTTTTCATTGTATTTGTTATCTAATGCAGACTGTAGTATATATGCATTCAGACTTAAATATGTTTGCTAGCACTAAATGTCATTTAATATCGCAGAAATATTTGAAATATAAAGCTGCCCAGTGGAAACAAATCACAAAAATATCGACCTTAATTCACTACAATCTTTCCTGCATTACAGTTTTTGTTTCTCCTCTTAATAACTAATGTTAATTTGAAGAACTATATTCCTAGTATGAACACCAGCATACTCTGGATAAATGTGTTCATTTAGTTCCATGAATCAATTAATTAGTTTTTCTTATGAAATAAACCATTGCTGACCTGTAATTTCTTTTTTTTCTCTTCCTTTTCAACACATGTGCTATGCGCCTCATTTTTGCGTTAAATTTGCTGATCTGAATATTTTCAACTCCACCCTGAATATTTTAAGCTCCATACGGATTATTTGCATTTTCAGCTATATTTCCACTGTATGTATTTCCATTTACTACATTGCCAATAATTCCCTGGAGTAATCACTCAGTTCCACTGTGACAGCTCTCCTCAAAGTTGCCAGTCGCTCCTACTCATTTCTCAGCATTGTGGTTAATGCATGTCCAGAATGTACTTGCTAACCAAATAGATTCCTGTAGCTGTTATGAATTATAACACTGAATTAGAACTTTAATTTTACACCACACAGATTTAAAACTTGTATGAATCTCCTTTGTCCCTGTCTTTATATTCCCAGTCTCAAAGGCCAAGGTCACCCTTACAGCCAGGCATTGTCAGAAATCTCTCGAGGCTTCTTTTAGAGACAGCGTGACTCCTACGTGCAAGTCGACAACGTGATGATCTCCGCTGTGCTATTCTCTATCTAGCAACAGAGTAAGAAGAATTGAGTCAAACACAAAGCACTTCTTACCATAAACATCATTGATGTGTGTTGTATTTGGCTTTCTGCAACGCCCAATCTGAAGTTAAATCAAATCAAAACTTACAGACAAGGTACAGAGCCTCAGTGCTACAAGGATTTTTGTGCTCTGTTAGGCTATGGAGGAATGTCTTGCAACAAAAACGGACAAACCCGCAGGCAAAAGATGAATAAACATTTAGTTTTTTCAGGAATAGCAGGCTTTACCAGGAAACTGAGTGACAGCAAGTATAGGAGCAAAATTCTTACAGTGAAAACTGCATTGCTCAGAAGGTATGTTACAACAGTATGTAAGTACACTTTTCAGGTAAGGGGATAAGGGAGATTACACAGGAGGCTATTAAGTCATTTGCCTATAAAATAGCCCTCAAGGAATACTTCTGTTCCCATTGCATCTGCAATTACTTGTATTGATACTTCTCACTCATTGTTTTGTCTCTCACTCTGTGTTGCTTTTGACAGTTTCCCCAGTTCAGACCATGATTATCACCCTCCTTCAAAATAAACTACTTCTGCTATGAATAATATAGCAATTAAATGCCTAATGTTACTGCCAATTTTGAGGTTATTGATCAAAATCTAAGTGCTGTTTACTTGTCTTCTAACTCCACTATTCTTTTCTTGCTTCCTACTACTGGGACATGCATAACAGCAGCTGGACGTGACCTTGCATTTGTTGTTCTCCCTGTGGGTGTGGACGTGTTGCATGCTGCTTCGTGATGTGGAAGGTCACCAGCCCCGCACGTTCCTGAGGTCAGCGGAAGCCTTCCTTACTCACCACGGTTTATGCGCCAGTCTTCTCGGGCGTGCTATGCTCGTGTCTCTGCTGAGATTTGTGCTGTTCAGTAAGGACCTGAACTAAAGCTGATTGAAGGAAATTAAAATAGGAGTGATTTGTTTCATTTCACTGAAAATCATAGTAAATGAAAACGGAAATATAGCTGAGAGAACTAGATCCAACAGAAGACATAAGTACCTAAAATCCTTCTGATCTGAGCATCACGTGGGATGCGAGAGGAGGAATTCACAGCTTCTGGATGTTGATTAAGCTTCTGAGTTAGATGTGAAGGTGCCCAGAGGGGCCAAGATCTGTGTATACACAGGCACAGAACAACAGGTACCCTGGAGCTTTAAAATGGAAAAGTAAGACCCTGTGAAGTCAGGTTAAATAACAGTTGAGAAGGGCTTATTTGATGAGCAATTTTCAACATAGGTGCCTGAGGTCCTGTGTTAGTCATCAAAGTTCCTTGTTAGAGTTGAAATCATTTTGGCTACTTCATTCAGAAGTTGCCTAGTCTTTGATAAAAAATGAAAGGATAGCATTTACTTCATTTTGAGAAGGTTTTTATTCTGCCTTACATTTCTATGATAGCCTGCCTCATTCTAGCTTGCCATATGTTCATAGTTCAGCATGAATGAACTATAGGTAATTTCTAGCTACAAAAAACTTCTTTTATTATTTTTTTTTATGTGTAAATGATTCCATTTTAAAACAAGTTTAATTCTTGGCAAGGGCAACTGCCAATTTCCATGTTTATAACCCAGCTATTTTTACTGAATTGCTCCTTAGTCTATGTATTTTTTGTCCTGAATTGAATTACCCTTACTCATTTACTAATTACATACATCAGATTAGTATTGCCACTTAAATGTTAATGTATTTGTTAGATCAAAATTAATTGCAGGCACATGATGTCTCATAAACATAAACATAACGTAACAAAACGTAAACATAAGATGATAGCTCAAATCCACCTCTGGGCCTTTATCACACAGGTTAACAATTTTCCATTTCAGATAGCTGAAGGAAATGGAGAGAATCCACAAACACTTGAATTTATGAATAAATTTTGCCCAAGATACTGTTCAGGAACTTTGCTATTTCAGATTAACCACCAAAAATCACAGAGGACTCAAAGTGTTGAATTATTTCAACATTTGATGCACAACACAATCTCTTGCAGCCGTATCAATGTTATTGATAAAATACATAAACTTTTCATCTGGTTTGTTTATAAACAGTTGATATAAAATTCCTCTCTGACATGAGATGCTCCAATAACAACTGTTAAAATCTCACAGTATTTCTTTTGCTTGACTTGCAGTTTCACAAGTGATAACTGTGTATACTCTGTACATAATGAATCCACATAGCATCATGGAATTATGGTTTCAGATCTAAGCCTGTATTTAAAAATAATATCTATTTCTGGCCTTCATGATTTCAAGACAGACCTTAAGGACATTAACAGAGCTAACTGAACACTCCAGTGCTGGGTGTGAATGATCTCCATTACTCTTGCTGTTTTAGCTCCAAAGCCATTTTAAGTATCAAAGAAATTAGCCATTCCATAGCTGATAATATTAGTAGACACAATCAGGTAATAACATTATTTCATGATCTCAATCTATTACTTCTCACTATTTCTCAGTTGCTTCTCTTATAAACTGGCAAACTCCTCAGCTTCCCAGACGTAACTCTTATCTGCTGATAATATAAACTCTTAAGCTTGTACAACTAAAATGTTGATTATCACCAGATAACTCCAGTTAAAGACTGGAGACTATAATCTAACACAGAACAGAGAGAGTAGCCTTTTAGCAAAACTCTGGTGAGAACTTTACCATTCCAGGGATGGAGTAAACTGTCAGAATTACAGCTGTTACAGGAAGAATAAGTACAGAATCACAGTATCACAGAAGAATTAGGTTGGAAAAGGTTCCTGTAAGTTATCTAGACCAACCTCCTGCTTCAAGCTAGTCTCACTGAAAAATGAGAATATGATGGCCAAGGTCTTGTCCAGTCATGTTTTGAAAATCTCCATGGAGGCGGATCCCATAGGCTGTATGGGAAGCACACCCCAGTGCTTAATCACCCCTCTCAGAGAAGAATTTTCCGGTGCCTAATTACAATTTCCCTTGCTGCAACTTGTGGTTGTTGCATCTTGTTGTCTCATTGTCACAGACAGCACTGCCTTAAGTGTCATCACAACATATCTCCTTCCTTCCATAACCTCAGAGCAAGAGTTTTTTAAAACTTACTGAAACAAGTGACTCGATCTTTTCTCTACTTGGGATTTCAGTTATGTTTGGGTTTTCAGCATACTTTATCCATCATCTCCAACTTGTGTATGCCTCTGAAAGGGCTGGTAGCTGTAAGATGAGAGACTACAAACTTTGCCTATATGTTTTGTTCTAGTCACTCACTGTCAAAGACATGTCGAATTAGATGGACCTAGTATAGCTACCCCTGCATTTCTGTGCTTTTTCTCTTCTGTACTTGAAACACCTCTAATTCAACTTAGAGCAATCGTTCACAATTTGTACTTGGATTTGAAGTTTGCTGCATCTGTTTCAGACCTAGAGAAGCTCAAGCATTCACAAGCTTGCCTACTTTTCAAAACAGTATTAGCTGATTTGATGAAAGACATTACCTCTACTTAAAACTCTGTATTATCTATATCCTTACTTTATCAGGGTCACAGTAACACTACTTCTACATTAATTCTGAAGACAGCTTGATAAATGCAGAGTAAATTATGTCTGTTTCATTAATTGCATATATAATTTAAAACCTTCACACTGATTGCAAAGCACCAAATTCATAGGAAAGCATTTGTTGAGCTCATGTGTGGACTCCTGCAACTACTTTGTGTTATTCAGCCAATAAGCAATCCCCAGTCATAGGTCAGTTGAGTTTTCTGGACAGGTATGTGGGCAGTCAAGAAAACCTTCTATTTAAGGATGGAATATTTTTGGAACTTACTTACAGCTTACACCATTGGTAACTTCCTTGGCTATAACTTCATTGACAGTTCATTAATCTACTCAGAAAAGAATAAGCCTGCCATTTCTAGCAGATGCATTCAGACTTATAATGTTATTGATACTTTGAAACATGAATATAACTTTCTGTGCTGGTGAGACTTTTATGTGATTTTGTTATTTGACAGAGGTTGCTCTATTCCTTGGTTACTTTTTCCCCTCTCCTTCTGCCAGCGTTACTGTTGATCACCCGTGGCCTCCCAAAGGCATTGTGAAACCTTTAATCCTTCCCGAATTTTAGCATTAGAAAAAAGTTACAAGAAGAGCTTGGGTTTATAAAGCTCATTAGGACCACAAACACCCAAGTAAACACTAAAGTATCATTGAAGGCTCCAAGCATCCGCTGTAACCAGCACTGGGAGGAAAACTAGCTTCAGGCACTTCTGGGATTGGAAGGAGACAAAGATCTTTCATCCTTTTGCCAACCTCACCTCCAAGCAGAGAGGTGAACACTAGGCCAAAAGCGGGTCCTTGTAAGTGCCAACACAGCCCTGTCGAAGTGGTTATAGCTTTGAAAAGAAACTATGTGCAAATAGAACAACAATTTGTTCCCTCCAGCCCTATTTCATTTTTCTCTTTCTATGCATTTATTTACAGGGCTCACCTTTATTCTCAGTCAGGAGCAATCTAGGAAGTTTGAATTCTCCTTTTGACTAGAAGATCCTTATAGCTATGCAGCAAGAATCTACATGAAACCAGCATACTCGTTTCGAGTCCCTGGCCATGCCCTAATGCAGGATTTGGATCTGCAGTTCATTAAAAAATGAAGATCAAATGACAGCAGACATCTTGCCATTTTGTAATGGAAATATTCTCTCTTTCTATGGAGAACTGAATACTCAGGGACATGGACTCATGGAGTCCATACTCAGACACAGCTTAAACAGAAAGGGATATTTTCCAGTATCAACAGTAAATTGGACTTTGATAAACTCAAAATCTTGATCAAATTGGTGTATCCTAGGTTAAAAACTAGCTTTTAATAATTTGATTCTTACTTAAACTCAATGCAAAGTTGTATATAATAGTTTCTTTACTAAAAATGTTTATTCTACAAAATTCTGTGTCAGTTTACCTGTTACTATAGTAGTATAAAATTTTCATTATTGATCTCTGCATTGCCACAAAGTATCTTGCTTCAAGAGACGAGCGTGTTCATCCCTTATCTCTTAAACCTCTAAGCTCTGAATTGGGATCACAAAACACATGGTTAAGATTTTATCATTCAAACATCATCAGTGCACCAGCCCTTGGGAAGATGTGATGAAAAGGGCAGGTTAAATCCGGTAAGAAAGATACTCCAGAAAGTTTAGCTTCCTGGGAGGCTGAGAGCAAGGCTGAGAGAAGTTTCCAACCACCTGGAAAAATGTATGTATTTATTTTTTCCCTTTATTTTCTGGTCAATTTTGTATTACTGTCTCCTTGTAGTGACAATAGTACAATGTTTATTATTTCCGAATTAAGGCAAAGGTGGATGTTAAAGTAAGGGCAAGTCAGAAGAAAAAAATAATGACAAGACTCAACCTGAAGTATGTATTCTGGAAGTTACGGCAACCATATGGATACCACCTGGGCAAAAAGGTTTCCAAAGACTGAGTCTGAATCACAAGGACACATAAAATTGCAGAAGACCTCAGAAAATATGAAAGTTTAGGTAAACTTGCAGAAGGTACCTAACTGTGTCACTAAAAATTGGAAAATCCACGAAGAAAATAGAGAAACTGGGCTACCTGCTACTGTCTGTGCAGACATCCTTCCCCAGGGGCAGGGATGGAACCATGTCCAATGGCACACACGGAGGTCTAGGAGGCCATAGGAATGTCAAGAGGAGCTGCCTTCCTGATCCACAGGGGGAAGTTAATCTGAAGATTTGAAACTGTACCCCTCCCTCTTTTTTACGCATGGTCCTTAGCATGCTCTGAAGGAACACCAGAACAGCTGTATGAAGTCAGAGCAAAGGGCCACATAGCCCTGTATCTGCCCTCCAATAGCTAGCAGCACATGAAGACAAGTGGTGAAGAGCAAAAGGAGAGGAATGAAGCATCGTGGTGGAGAATACTTTGTCATCCTCATCAGTTTGGAACTTCTTATCTCAGAGCCTCCTGAGCCAGAGGTGGTGTCTTCACTCTAGAGCAGAGGAGTTTCCTTCTCTGTATTCAGCCCTGTTTTACAGCGGAGCTACATGTTACGTGATAAACCACATCAGGCAGCCTCAGGCACAAACTCCGTTCTCAATCTGAGGAGTCCCAGTCTGCACTGTTCTTCCTCAGATGGAAACTGGTTTTCACCTTCGATCATCCCTCTCACCTTGCTCTTTTACCCTGTCTCTAAGTTATATACATTGGCAGGAGAAAATAAAGACTAGTGGATTTTTATTATTTTCTTGTGTCTCAAAAATGTGTTTTGCATAATTTTATTCATCTCTTACCATATATTCCTTAAAGGAAAAATTCTCTTCACAGCTGAACTTCCTGAATTCCAGTAGTTTTGCACAAGGCTTTGACACAGGACCTGACCTAGGACAAAAAATTACCATATAGTATATAGCATATATACCCAGGCCACCATATATGGGTTAGGAACTCTTTCAGTGAAAGATCTTGACTTTTGTTCTTTGTATTTCAACTACTGAACACTTCTTGATAGAAACTGTGGGAGTAACTGGTAAACTAATCGGTGTTTGGACATTCACCAGTATTTCCAGTATGTCACTATCACCAGATTAATGGATCTCAGATGTAATAATATGCTACTACATAGAGTAGGTTATGGTTATTTTTCTCTCTGCTACTTTATGAAAGGTGAGGGGTTCATATCAGTCCTCATCAAGCTTTGTATAAATGCAGTGCAGCTCCTTTTATACTCATATCTGTAATAGCACATTTCTTCTAATTCTAAGACTAGTGTGTGAAGCCTCTGTGCTTGTGCTTAGATGAGATGGCCTTTGATTTGTAAATAGTATGAATCTTTGGGACTGGACTCTTTCTTCATCCATTTAAAATCTAATAAAGCTCAACTCATAGAAGTCATGAATCATATAAACACCGATTGCTTCCAAATCAATGTCCCCTTTAGTAAATCTAAATTAAATCTTAGTAAGCAAGCAGTAAGAATATAAGTATCATTCATATAAATATTTATCCTTAATTATTTAAATCATAAACTTATGGACTGGTGTCACTGTATATGTGATAACAATCTTTTATCTTCTGCTTGCATTCAGCTAGATCATCATGGCGAGGTGATCTGTCAATACCAAAAAAAAAAAATCTCAGAACTGACAACTGGAAACTGATGGAAGTCACAGAGATGATCATCCATTGCCTGAGTATCCAGGTCACTTAGGACAATCAGCGTTCTTTCTGATTACATTCTCAAGATGGTGGTATCAAACTTAGGGAGTTGCCCATGAACAAGCCATGTCTACAATAAGAACTTTTTTTGTAGTTTTGAGTCTTCATGAATCAGTGGGATTTCAACAAAACTATTCCAATCAATAGGACGCTTCAACTGTTCTTGACCAATTTTGCATTTCCAATGGAAAAAGGAAAGGTTGTTTAAGAAAACGAGAGCCTGGCCAGTTTCTGCAGTCCATTCCCCGCAAACCACTGCAGTTCCACAACTCTAGGAGTAAGGATGCTGAAGGGCATAACCCTGCCTCATCCTTTTAGAATTCAGTTTTATATTTATTGTTTAAGAATTTGTCTTAGCGCTTACTGAGCTTGCTCATGCCGTCTGCCTCCACTGCCTCCTTTGGCTGCAACACCCAGAAGTTTACTACCTGCAGAGTAAAAATGTTCTATATTTTGACAGTTGACTATGGAGAGCTGGTTTCCAAAACACATTATCCAAGCTTGTTTTTATGGAATACCTGGTCTGATATAGCTACTGGAGGGCTCCAGTTGGTAAACACAGGGGAGCCCCCAACTGCGTGGAAGAATCTCCAACATCATTTGCTACACCCTTTTTCTATCTTCTATGCAAGGGCTTTCTTAGTAGTTAAAAAGAACTGCTTAAGTTTTGTTCATCTCAACGCTTTCTTTACCCATTAATTTTAAAGTTGGCATGGTGTACTGGCTTATTCACAGAGCACATCATTCTCTTAGTAACAACACCAATAATAATGCCTTATTATTACTGATATTATTGTTCCTGGTTTATACTGTATTGTTCATTTGTATTGCATGCGTGCGTGAGTATTGCTCAAAATCTCAGTATGAGTTTCCCACTGAGGTGGGCACTGTAAAGGCACAGAAAAAAACCCCTTTTCTTGTACTGACACTAATGTAGCAAAAAAAAAGGTCCTTTTTATGCAGATTTCCTTAGTTAGGAAGCTGTTACTGGTCTCATTACAGCTTTTTGTTTATGCTAAGCCGGTGCTCAACCACTGACTTCTTAAAAGAAAGACCCAGTAATGCTTGTAAACTTTATGTAATAGAAGTCCAACCAATACAGTCAAGGTCAAATGTGCTTTTGTGATCATCCATCTACCTTCCTACCCTTTCAAAAATAATTTTAGAGAATAGATCTGCTCTTTTAATAATTTACATGACCCCACCTTTTATGGACAAGTTTCCACAGAAACACGTTTTCCTTCCTGACCACATATTTTCATGGAATAAAAAGTGCTGTGTACTAACTAAATAGAAAGCACAAAGTACATTTTTAAAGTTTGTTTGTTTTTACAGCAGTTTTCCCCCTTTATTTATCATGAACACCAGGGAAATTCTTTTTTTGGGTGTGAGAAGAGTCTAATCATTTAATCCAAGTGATCCTGTGACTGTAAAGAGTAGTCCATGAGTATATCGACAACAACTATTTCCTCTTGTGCATTCCATTACCTGAATTAACTGTATAGAAAAATTCACTGCCTTGTGGCCACCAGACTAATACATTTATATACTTATATTGTTGTATAAATATTGCATATTTTTACTTTTTCTTTTCTTTTTTTTTCTCAGAGAACCATATAAAAGTCACAGTAGAACCATGCTTAGCCTCAGAAACAGAATATACCCTGCACTTACTATTGGGCAGTAACGGGTAAGAACAAAAAATTGTGCCTAAAGTCAGACTGGATGAATTATTGCTGATGAAGTGTAATTATCAAGGTTACACTGCATTGTCTTAAATGGCTCATGAAACAGCTGCCTGCAGTTATGCACCACAGGGTATGTATGATATGGAGAAGGCCTACAAACAGTTTTCGCTCTACTTTCATTACTTTAAACTGACAAAGAAAACTTCGTGTGCTCAAGCCTCGGTGCACTGAAGCCGTGCACACGTGTGACGCGCTGATCTGTTGTCAGTGGCATGATCCTCCTGAGAAGATGATCACGTTTCGGAAGAGCCTTTTGGAGAGGGTTCCCAAACGTTTCCAAAGGCAGGGATGCCACGTTGGCTGCCCAGCCGGCAGGCGGGCGAGGAGGAGGATGGTGGCTGAAGGAAGGCACAGCCAGAACCGCAGGCAGGATGGGGGGCTCTGCCTTTGGGTCCGTTTCTCTAACCTGAGGCATCGCGGGGAAAAAAGGAGCATTCTAAAGCAACTGAGCTGCGGAAAGGGTGCTCATCCACATAACCGAATTTAAAGGGCTCAAACGCATACTGCTGCCTTGCCGTGACTCTCTCCCCCGGAGTTAACCTGCAAACCGTGACTCCAGGCTGACGGGTTTATTTTGTTTTTCTCCCGGCCAACGTTTGCTTTGAGTTTTCTCCCACGCACAGGCACACCCGGCTTCCAGGGGCCGGCCCCCCATCGCTCGCCCCCAATCCCCCGCGGGGCCGCCCATGTGCGCGGCCGGGACCGGGACCGGGACGGGGACCGCGGGCAGGACCGGGGCTGGGGCCGAGGGATGCATCTGGCCCTGGGGCCGGGGCTGGGACCGTCCCCTGCCCCGCGGCTGCCGCCCGTCCGTCCGTCCGTCCGTCCCGGCGGGCAGGGCGGGCCGGGGCGGGCCGGTTGCCCGCCGCGCCCCTGGGAAGGCGCTGCCCTTGGCTCCGCGCAAGGGCCGGGCTTCCCCAGTTCAGACAAGCCCACTCCCCGCTCCCGCGGCGGCGGCGGCGGGTTCGGTGCGACACCGTCCTGACATGTTGTAACTGGTTTCCACACCCACCGCGCCCGAGAGCGACGGGAAGTACCTGCCATGAGCCCTGCGCCGCCCTGACTCGCCGCCGCCGCGGTCGGTCGCAGGCAGCCGCGTCCAGCTCCGCAGGCGAGACCCCACGGCGGGGAACCGGCGCAGTAAGTGNGGGTGTGTGGGGTGGGTGACAGGCGGGAGGTGTCCCCAAGGCTGAGGCGTGCCGCGAGCACGTGGCGGTGCCAGCGGAGAGCTGCTCGCCTCCGTTTTGCCTGAAAAGTTAACTTTCTGGGTTGTTGTTGGGTTTTTTGTTTGTCTTAAAAAAAAAAAAAAAAAAAAAAAAAAAAAAAAAGAAGGAACGCGGGGGGGGGGGTTTTTTTCTTTTTTTTTTTTTTGATTTTTT
>VXBO01004455.1:60972-86833 GCA_013400135.1 Rhinoptilus africanus | reverse complement strand
AGAAAAATGCAGGAACGCTGGCGGTGGTGTTTTTTTCTCTTTTTTTCACTTGAATTTGGTGCCCTTTGCATCCACAGGGAATACTGTAATTTGATTTACAGTGGAATAATTGCCTGTCACTGCTTATTGTGGGTAATTGTTATTTGTTCTTGATACAATTCCTTCATGCAAAGGTTGGTGGAAGGCAGCTGTCGTAAAACGCCTGTTGACTCTGTTAAAGGCTGGTCACCCCAGGCCCTGAAGCAGTGGGGAGGCTCCTCAGCAGAGCCCCGGGTCAGAGGTGCTCAGGTGGATGTCCCAAAAACCCATCCCTGAGAGAGCGACCTGCAACAAGAGGTTCCCGTGGTTTAAATTTCTTTTAACTGAGGTGTCAAGGTCAAAACTTTATGCAGAAACTGTCAAAGCAATCGCATTTCCTTTGGAAAAGAAGTAAGGGCATCCGGAGGAGAGCACCATGGCCAGGGCCTGGCCAAGGACCGGCTGTACGAGCCTGAGGTTAGAGCTGCTCCCCAAAGTTGCTGAATCGGAAATTTTTCAAATCCTGAGAATATTAGTAAGGCAGAGAAGTTACTGGTGTTTAGCTCTAGCCTGGAGGACTGTGCTCCTGGAGACGCTGCAGAACATTGCATCATTTTCTTCAGTGGGCATTTGTCATCGCCTGCTTTTGTGGAACCTGGGATACTCTCTGTCTCTTTCCACAAAAAGGCACATGTACTTTTCTTTCAAAGAAAACACCTTCTTCTTGCTGGGATCCTGATAATGGTACTGGAAAGGACCGAGCATGTTGTTAAGGACAAGATGATCACATCAGTGCAGGATTCAGAATTTGTGTTCTTCAGCAAAAGATTCAATTTTAGCAGCTGCATTGGAGTTTATATGCAATGTAAGCCCATTAATAAAAAATTTTTTAAGTAATGGATCCCTGTGCCCAAGCAGAGAAGATGGGTGATACGCTGGGGTGGGATTAACAGCCAAGGTTATTTCTCAGAGGATGAACAACAGCTTTGCTTGTGCTGGTAAAATTTGTAATCATGTGTATAAAGCTCTGGAAGCCTCCAGAGATGGGCCTCATTCTGCACAACCTTGCTAAAAGAATTGTTGACCTGAGGAGAATCTTTGAAGAATCAAGTTGATTATCAAGTGATCATTGTACATGGTTGAAGAAGACACTGAAAAGTTTATTTTAGAATTTTGTCTAAACCTCTCTATCCAAAATTATATCGGTTTCAGAGGTACACTTCCTACAAAATAGCCCTTACCTTCTAAGTAGGAAAATACCCAAGTCAAGACATCTAGAGCTGTTGTCAAATATACCTGAAGCCATCATTTTAATTTGTGAGTTTTCTTTTGTTTCTTCTCAAGAATGTATCACATGCTGATGTCCTTACTTCCAAAAAACAGAATTAGAATTTTTTCATTTGTCTCATCTGTCCTGTGATTTATTTCCATGCTCACAGGTTTTACAATTACTTTCTTAAAGAAATGTGCGCTGCTTTAAGCTTGTTTTATAAACAGCACTTGTAAATCAAAGATCAACATCAACGATGTTCACTGTGAAATAACTATTCTTGTTTGGAAGACACTGCACTAGAAGTCTCACTTTTCCAATATTATGGTATATTCATACCCTGCTTTCAGCATAAGTTACTGCATTTGACCTATGCCACAATTAATTCATTCATTGTTTTCAATGAAAAGTCAAACAATATTACAAAAAACAAGTCAAAAGAACCAAACCAAACAAAGGATGCACGTGAGCCTGCACACACATGCAGTAATTTTTTGCCTTTTATTTGTTTGCAGCATTCAGTATTTCATATTGCACAACTTTACATATTAAGTGTAGCCCTGTTCCCTTATATTATTTTCAAAGGAAAGAGTAAGAAGAAGAAAAAGGGATTTAGACAAGCATTTGAAATAAACACTTATGTCTTTCTCAACTGTATATATGCAATCTGTGGCAAAACTAATATTTTGGAAGTATATCCATTCTGAAGTAATGAGAATTTTTGAACAGTCTTTCATTTGCCTTTGTAAAATCAGATTTAGTCTTAAGTAAGAAAAAGACTGGCTGTATTACTACACTGTTTAGAGAGTTTCTTGTCCTGGAGGGCCCTCCAAGAGAGGTGTATTAGATTCTCAGGAAAGCCACCTGTATTAGTGTTCAGTCTCTTCAAAACAACTCATCCGAGTAACTCTGCGTTCTGTACTCTCGATGGTTTTTCATTCTTCATCTAAAATGTCTTGAAAACCTATTGGAGGTGATTGGCTTCCATGGGATACTGACGCAAAAGTTTTAATTTTACAATATTGTGTGAGTTTGACCTTTGAATCAGTCTGTCTTGCCTGTACCACCTGGTCAGTTCTCTGTCACTTTACACCATCTTCATCTGGGCAATGTCAAGTGGTATCACTCCTGTTTTATAACATTTTATTTCTGCCTGTGAGAGCAGTGTAGAACGAAGCCCCAAATATCTGTCAGAGGACTACATGTAACTCTCAATGAGGGGAGAGCAATTGGATCCCTTTCGCTTGCTGCTTTCCAGTTCACCACAAAGAGCTGCTCTGAAAGCAGCCAGAAACACTCCTTTGCCCCAGGCTCGAAAGCAGTCCTATCTGGGAAGATCTACCCTGCTACTTGGCTGAGAGACAGAATTCAAATGCAATTATTTCATATGACATGCTGATTCCAGCCTCAGATCTGGATTTTTTTTTCTTGGTCTTTTTTAACCTCAGGCTTCCCAAGTTCCTCAGAAATCTTGGTTTGATTGAACATCTCATTGGACTTTTGAGTATCAGTAAGCGTGTGGAGATTTTGATTTTCATTCCTTCAGGTTAATATAGCTAGTTTACATTTCCTTTAAAGAAGATGTAAACTGTTCCCAGCAGACAGTGAAACGTGAATGCACTCTTCACAGAAGTATCTTAAAGGTCTCGATGTGAAGAGAGAATTGTGTTAGGTTTATATGCCAGCAAATAGAATCAAAACTCTGTACAACTATTCCTTGCTATTATATTGCTATACTATTAGGCTGATAGGGAAACCCAGTGTTAACTTTCAAGCTATAATTTGTATATGCCTTTCATAACTATTCTGCCTTTGTTGGATGTCCTTCCTACTTCTGCTGTCTTTTAAGCTTCATGCCCTAGCCATGAAAGATGAAACAGTGCTACCATGAAATATCATAGAAATACCTTTCTATTTTATATGGCTATGCCCATGCCACTCATGAAAACCCCCATCCTGCCTTCTTTTTTTTTTTTTTTTTTTTTGTGGCTTACCTGCCCAGTGCAGAGATTTATTGCAGTTTAGGTTTTAGGCAAGCGGTGGAGGTGCTGGAGCCCTGTAGGGTTGTACAGACATGAAAGAAGAAATGTTGGCCATTTGTCCTGTCTCTACCTTACACCTCAAATTGTTGCAGCAGGAACCAACCCTCTCAGCCCTTGTTAAATGAAAAAAAAAGATGGTAAGAATGAATTTATAAATCGTCAGCAGTAAGCAACTTATTATTAATGTTTTGGAAAAAAAAAAAAAAGGTAAGATTAAAGCAGCCGCTCCTTTTGGCAGAAGGAATGTGCAGGGTGGAAACTAGACATCAGATTGCTGATTCAGAGTTTGATCCCAGATGTGGGAGGAGAAATCTTGCTGGAGTTCCTCATATCTCACTGAAATGAGGTAGGCTGGTCCTGCTTGGGAGCAACAAATGGATTAGATCAGCATGGGAGAACAGATAGATAAGGAGAAGGACCTGAATTACTGTGGTTTCAAAGGAGCCAGAGAAAAGGTATGTGTTCCAGAGAAAGATTAATGCATCAAAAAGCAGGGAATATAACTGATTTCTGAAGTGTTTCTGAATACTACTCTGCCAGTTGTTATAAAGACAGCTTGGAAGCACACTGGAACATGCACAGGGTATGTATTGCTGTTACTGGTACAGATCTTCTGTGTATTATGAGCTTTGCTGTAACTTTTACTAGAAAAACTTCAACAAATCACTTAATTTCATATGCATTTAGTTTTGCCTTATGTGGAAGAGGCTCTTTATCTAACTCTACAAAAAGAAAAACTTAGAGCAATAAATATTACCAGAAAACTATTTTGAATAATATCTGTGTGCACGTTACAGAGCACTACAAATATTCTGATTGTTTTCTTACTTTCCTCTCTTTACAGATACATTTCATCAGCTCACGAATGGAAGTTTAAGAGACGTTACACAAAATATACATGAAAATGGAAACTTCGTCTTTGCTGTCGTCCTTACATGATGAATGCAGATCAGACAACTATATCGAACCTCATTACAAGGAATGGTACCGAGTAGCTATTGATGCTCTAATTGAAGGAGGTTTAGAAGCCTACAAAGAATTTCTTTCCAAAGAGAGATGCTCAGAGTTCCTAGCAGATGAAGAAATTGATTATATTTTGAGCAATGTTCACAAACTTCCCCAAAACACAGTTTATTCCTCTAACCATGCCATTGATGACACCTCTTCATCGGGAACATATTGGCCCATTGAATCAGATGTGGAAGCTCCAAATCTTGACTTAGGTTGGCCTTACTTGATGCCTGGAATTTCTGGTGGCACGAATATTGATCTGCTTTTTCACCCACCACGAGCTCAGCCTTACACCATAAAGGAAACTATTCGGAAGATGATACGAGATGCAAGAAAGGTAAACATGAAAAATATTATTAGGAAAAAAATGTGGCAATAATAATCTAGTTGGTGTTTTACTAGAGGCTTTTTTTTTCCTTATGTCAGGAAAAAATGGTCTGGCTGCTAACAATTCAAACAGAAAAGGTTTTCCCAGACTGAGATTGGTCCCTTGGTATCACGTACACCAACGTTATTAACCTAATTTGCAAGGGATCAGGGATAAATTGGAGGGATTAATGAAACATAATTACCATTTTACTGTAATGCTGACCAGTCCATGAGAAATTCATGGATAATAAGCACACCTTTTCTTTGACCTCAGTTGAATATCCCTCAAGTGATGCAGTCCTGTCTAACTTCAGGATATATCCTAAGGTTTCTCTCTTGTGTCATTGGGAACATGCATGAGTTTGTCATAGTAGCCAGCTGTTAGAAGAAAATAACACCTTGGTGTACATGCAACTCGTGTACTGTGAAAGTCGCAGGTTTTGTGATTTTGCATGCCATCCGTCCTTGCAGAAATTAATCAGAAAGTATTAGAGAGAGCTCAGAAGAAAAAAAAAAATGAGGTTTAGGCAACAAGGGTGGGTTGGGTACTTTACCTTGATTTCTGAGTAATAAGTAATTTATAAGAAATGTGGACACGTCTCCACATGTACTTGTCTCTACTTAGGGGCACTTGTATCTTGAGTTCCTAAGGTACACCCCGCTTACACCTCAGTGACAGGGAGCTTTATGTGCAAACTGTCTGTTGCTTCCCAGTGTCAAGTTAAAAAAAAAAAAAAACCACACACCAAAACCAAAAGATGTCTTAATATGCAGTTCTGTTTGACCCTGGGCCATGTTACCTCTTTAAACAGATGTGACAAGGTTTCAAAAGTATTCCTAGCAAGTATGTCACACTCTCCTTTCTACGCTGGTAAATAAATTGAGTTCTACTTGACTCTATGAACTTTAAATCAATAGGACAGGCTTTAGCTCGAGTGCATCCATAAACATTTCAGTGGCTGAAATGTGCATGAAAGTGTGTGCAATAGAACCGGACTGAAAAGGGCAGGGAAGGGAAGGATGACATCGTTTTACAATGTCTCTCCTCTATTTAGATAAAGCATATAATTTGTTGCCATAGTAGAGTTATCACTAGGCCTTTTATCCTGCAGTTTACAGTCTAGAGTGATGGTATGCTCAAGGGAGAGAAGAGTTAATTATTTCTCTCCCACTTTGTCCCTTTCTGAATGAAAGTGTTTTCTGCTTTTTTGTTTGCTCTGCTTTGGTGTTTTCTGCTTTTGTATGTAGTGAGGCCGGACTGTGACTTGCCCGAGATACTCTGTGATCTTTCCTGAGCTACTGATGTACCCACTGTAAGGGAAACCGCAAACCTACAGTTTTAACTCTGTTGCCGAGACTAGTTCAGTTTTGCTACAAGGGCTTGAAATGCCGTGAAGAAAGGCTGTTTCCCGTTGGTTGCCATGCTTTTTGTGCCTCGCTGGCTGGCTGCATGCACTCCAGTCCCTTTCCAACAGCTCTTTTAGCTGGTGGTGCTGCCTTGTAAAACTCCATTGTAAGGATTATGCCTCCTCTGAATGCATCTATGGAGAAAAACTAGGCCCACTTTGGAAAGAGGTTGAAGGCATAGTATATTGGCTCTCTGATGTGCTTGTGGCTCTTCCAGTTTTATAAAGAGGATGTTATGTGTGTGTCACTGTCAAATCTGACAGCTGAAATGTTTGTTTAGTTGATCAGCACAACCTCAACAGCAACAACCGTAACACTTTTGATACGGTGATATGGGTTGGTAGCTTCAGGAAGCAGCAATTAAATCTAAAAGACATAGTGTTGTTCAGCCTCTTCTGTCGGCAGATGCATAGAAAAGTTTAAAGGATTTCTAAGTAAGGTAAAGTAAGGTATTTAAAACATGCTTACAGCAGGCAAACACTGTGAACAGGCTAACCTACTTCTCCTAAGCCACTTATAAAAATGTAGTTATATTAAACAGCGTTCTTTGTTATGTAGTATTGGGGATGTGTAGTTATGAGAATATTCAAAGGAAATAGGAAAAGGTTACACATGAAAAACAGTCACCTGTAAAGAATAAACAAATTCTTCAGCAAATCACATTAAACCAGTACAGCTCCAAGCAACATCTATGGGAATTTCGGCAAACTTCTGTGGGAAAATAAACAGACTGTTGGAGGCCGGCATATTCATACCACCAAACTTTAAGCACCAAACCCGAGTGCCTGAGTTCAGGCACTGATTTCCCTGGGCTACCTGAACACTTGCTGCAGTAGGAAACCAGCTCCTACAAGGGCAAGGCAGAGAATGTAGCTGCACTGATTCACCCCAGGAAGGAACCCATTTGATACATGTTAATGCGTATGTAGTAGCCCAAAAATTCGTGAAGGAGACTGAGCCACTTGAAACCTAGATTCTTTTGAATATTTGGAGATATCTAAGGATAAGATGACATTATTAGTGGACTTAGTCTTGACCTCTTTCATGCTTGATGCATCACAGTGTCACTCCTTTAAATGATCATTACATATGTTAATTTTGACCTTAAGAAGACATGTTGTAAACAACATTAAGCAACTTGCTTGCTGACAGTGATTTTTTCCTGACTAAAGAGGAAAATCATTTGTAAGGCTATGCTACTCTAGACTAAAAACAGTGACTATGAAAATGTGTCATAAGAAAATCTTGTGATTTACGTGTTTCTTAAATGCATAATCTGCAAAAAAATTAGGCACATCACCTTCATGGTAAGTACAGGCAATATAATAACGGAGTTTTTCTTACAGAAAATGATCAGTATTATTAAATCCAAGCTAACCATTTTAACCATTTTAAGGAGACGAATCCATGCTTATTATACATGTTTCTTAACCTGTATTAGAGTAGGGGAACTGTCTCATACATAGGATGGCAGTACCTTACAGTCTGTACTACAGCACTTCTGCGGGATAGGTGTGCTGTCAGAGTGAGGTTAACAGAGTGCCTTAGGTCAAACCGAACATGTCAACAAAATGGGTTTACTGTTGGTGTAACAAGACCTCATCTCCAAATGATACAGCTTGCCAACCACCCTCCTCTGTCAACATAACCTGTGTTCATACAAGGAGGCTGTTTGGCATGGCGGTGTCCGCCGGGGAGGCTCGAGTCTGTTTCAGATGTTGATATAACCACGTGGGGAAAAAACACTGCAAAGTTTGTCAGACCTAAATGATGGACGGACTTTTGCCAACAAGCCAGTAGCCTTATTTCTCGTGTGATTTGGAGGTTTCTAACTTTCTGGCTTCTCTGAAGCTTGAGGTGCTCCTACAGCCTGACTCATCCCGACTGAGCTGTCTGAACCGCAACAGATAATGTTTAGCAGTTTTTCCCGAGACAATTATTCACCTGGGAAATGGCATCAAGATGATTACTCATCTGTGTCAGGTTAACGTGCAACTTCCTTCCCTTACTATAAAGTAACACGGAGACTTCAATAAGGAAGTGTCCTCTCGCTATGTGACTTTTTGTATGAGTTGTCTCAAAACCGTCAGTTGTGAGGCTTGTACATGTGGGCAAGCAGCAGCTCGTACTATCTGCTCAGGCGTGATTGACAGGATGAGGCAACAGGGAGAGGACAGGAGAGAGCTCCAAAGGGTCCTTCTGGCAGTGTGTTTTTCTCTTACTTCATTAACTGGATTCCTCTCTCCACCACCCAGACATTCCTACATAGTTTTAGAGAGAATGCATAGCTCTGAGTCTTTTAGATTGATACCCAAATAAGGATCAACTCTTCCTGGAGAGAATTCAAACCTGTTTTTTAAAGAACTATGTTGTTTAGACAACCCAAGGATTGCCAGTTTGCAGCACACCAGGAAACACTGAAAGACCTCCCTGACATACTTCAGGGAATTTCTGATGGAATGTAAGAAGTTGCACGCTATTTGATAAATATGCAATACTTTCCACTGTTTCTATTTTATGCAAATAGACCAGCAGTCTTAAGCCTGAGTTCATAAAATCAGTGATAGTTGTAAGAGTTCTTAAAATCTTGTTTGTTTTTAGAAGCTTAACAAGAAATTTAGATGGTTAGTATGTTATCATTTTGGAAACTCAAAAAAGGCAGTCGGTTTTTGCTGAATTACTCATGATTGGACTTCTTATTGAAAAAGGGTTGCAAAACTTGGACACTTGGGAAAGAATTAAGTTACAATGTAAACAAGCATAACATGTTATTAAGTATTGCTGGACCCATTGTAGGTAGACCTTTAGTAAGTCAAAAAGGATTTTCTTTGAATTCTCATGAGAAAGAGAGAGTTCTGTACAAAATCTGATGCCTGTGTTGTCTTCTAGAGTTGTGGACCCAGTTAAATAAACAAAAACAGTTGACTCATTTTGCAATCACATGAAATAGAAAAGGTTTTCTTCTGGGGTTTTTTTTTGTTTGTTTGTTGTTTTGGTTTGTTTCAGGCAGGAGTGAGAAGTTTTGTATTACAGAAAAAATTTTCATTCACAATGGATCTCATTGGGTTGAGTATAATATAGCAATATAATACAGCAATATGATCTATTACTAGCTGCATTCTAGTATGAAAGAAAATTAAATTCTTTACATGCCTAGATGAAGAGTGATATTTCTGTACAGAAAGAAACTTGAGTGTGATGAGCAACCTTTTTTTACTCTCTCAGCAATATGTTTTGCCAACTATTTTAAATATAATTTGAACACTACAGTGCTCAATTTGAACAGTAGTGCTTGTGGCAATGCTTGTCTTCATAGAATCATAGAATCATTTGCATTGAAGGGACCTTCAAGTTCACCTGGTTCCACCCCCCTGCCCTGGGCAGGGACACCTCCCACTAGACCAGGCTGCTCAAAGCCCCATCCAGCCTGGCCTTGAGCACTTCCAGGGATGGGGCATCCACAGCTTCTCTGGGCAACCTGTTCCAGTGCCTCACCACCCTCACAGTGAAGAATTTCTTCCTAATATCTAATCTAAATCTCCCTTCTTTCAGTTTATAACTGTTAACCCTTGTCTTTATCACTGAACTCCTTGAGAGTCTCTCCCCATCTTTCCTGTAGGGCCCCTGTAAATAGTTAGCTCACTAATTGCAGCAGTCCAAGCAGATGAGAGACAGAGGCTGCATTTTTTTGCTCATAAAAGCTAGAGCAATCTGCTAAATTCAAGGAGAGAGAATAGATAAATGCAGTGGTCATCCCACTCAAAAGTTTTCTGTATTATCTGTAGAGTGTATAATAAACTGTGGATATCTTTTTTAAGCTGAGTAACACGTAGAAAGACTCAGTTCCCAGCTGAAGCTGTACAGGCAACATATTCCCTGCCAAAATATTCTACCCCACAAGAATTTCAGGAAGTGCTTTTTGGTTCAGCTGCTGCACTGAAGGGTCCATTTATCGTTCACTTCTACTCGCTTTCTGTTAAATGACTCCCTGTTAGTTGAAAACCAGCATGGCAGTCACACCTATGGTTTCCAGGTGAAACACAACTTTTAGCTTTTGATAGATTTATTAGAGAGAGTGAGGTCTTATCCCAGCTTTTGTAATCACAGAGGGCACATGCCATGCGTTGGAAGAGGACATGTGTTTAGCTCTTGGTGCTATCGTTGTGTTGACCTGGTATCAATTTTGTGTCATCTGCTCACAACAATTAATTATTTCAGATATTTTTTTCTGCTTGGATTTGTCTTTGGAGATTTCACCCTATTTTACTTTCCTCTCCCCTTCTCCCCCTGCCCTGCCCTCCCACTCCCTCTGTGTAAGGGCAGTCCCAGAGCAGTCACGGCTGTGAACTTACAATGCAAAGAGGGCTGCCATTGATGGGACACGTCTGCAAGCACTTTTATAATCGGAAAAGCCTGACAACTTCTGTGAAATGCCTTTCTTTTATGCAGTTGCTCTCAGCATGAACCCCACAATTTTTCCTGGTAGCCCTCCCATTAGCTGGGAAGGATCCCAAACTGAAAAGCAAGCAGGGGCTAGAGCAAGCCTGGGGAGCAGGAATCTGATAAAATAATTTTTAATCAGTTGCGGTGGTTTTTTGCTCACAGGTTTCTATCAGGTCAAAGGCTTGCAAGACTATTTCAATGTCTTTGATACTCATATTTTATATTAAAAGATGTAATTAACTGATTTATAGGTATTGCCATTTTTGTCACAACTGTGCTAATGTGTTATCAAAATATCACACCTCCATGCTGGATTTAAAATTGGAATAGGGAAAATTAAAGCCTAGATCTTACAGGCAGCTGTATTTCTTTATTAATGTTTGTTTAATTCACATGTATAAAAGAAGTAAGCATACAAATATGCTTTGTAGCAATTTTTTTTCATTAAAACTCTTTCTCTCATTGAAATAAATCTTTGCTAGTCAAAAAAAAAAGTGCTATTAAGAACTCATTTATACTTTTTGCACATTCAGTAGAGTAAAATTTTCTTTATCACATCAGACAATACCTGTATACTACAATATGCTGAAGCAATTATAGGTCAAAATATGCTATAAGTACCAAACCATTGGTTTAAAATAATTTTACCCAGGCAGAATGCTTCTTTCAGTGCCCAGTCCAGTGTATTTGGGTTTCGTACCTCTCCTGTTCTTGTTTGTCAAAAAAACCTGGTAATGCTGAAGTGCTATTTTTGTTCTTCTGAACTCTTCTCCTCAAGAGATCTGAGTTTTTCTCATTTTTTTCAGCCAGGGAACAATCTTGCCTGAAGAACTATAGGCTTAATCGCTTCACATTCATATTGCCGTAGGCCTTTTTTGATCTCTTACCGTTTTAGCATAGCTTTTAATCTCTAATAGCTTTCCAGCATATCCAGTGATGCTCTGAAGGATGGGGGACACATTTTGGGCAATTTTAAAATTTAAAGTTGCTTGTTATGTATCAGAATTTGGAAACTAAAATGTTATACTATCTGTGATAGAATTTTTAATGAGCATAGCTTGGTATACAGATGCCTGCAATACTGTGGCAGTATTTGTATAATATAATATGATAGAAACTACATGAAAGGTGGAGAACTGCTGTGGCACAAAATAAAAAGGACAAAAATCCAAGGAGAGCTGCCAGTTCAGAATTTCCCGTTTTTCTGTTTGGAAGGAGTGGGACTGAATGTCACTGAGTTACATGGATTAAGTTTCCTCATATATCTATATCAGATCTGAGTACAAATATCTTCTTCACTTGTGATTATTTCAGAACAATTTGCTTAAGGCTGTGTTATATTCCCTGAGGAGACCTGCAAGTGTTACAGTGCAGGTGATAGAGGAGTCAAAGTACACTTTAGTATTTACCTCTCCAAGTGCAGACCTTCCCTTTGATACCAGTGCGATTACACCTTCCTTTTAGTCTAATGATAAAGTACCATTTTCTAATAACGAGGTTCTGTTCTGGTCAATAGAAGTTCACAATAGAAGTCCACATTTTTAAAATTGCTGTCAGCATGCCTGAGACCTCAGAGGGCTTTTTTATTCTTTAAAATCCTACTGTAATTTACCTTTGGGAGGAAAGAAGCAATGGCCATCACAACAGTAATGGGGTGTAACTGGCGCTGAGCCTGCTACTTTATAGTAGGATCTGCAGACATACATAAAATGACTCACCTTAACATAGCTTTTCACAATAAGTAATTGCAAGATCTGTCTATGGCTTGCTTGATCAACAAAGTTAATAATTATTCAGTATACTGTCTGCTGATCACTCAGCTGGTTGAATTTACAGTAGTGTTATTTGTATTATAAATATAAAAGTGGAAGCAACCAAACTAGCCATCTCTGCTTTCCTTGCCTTTGTTTCACATCTTTTCCCATATCCTGCATGTTTGTTTTCTGAAGCTGTAAACATCATTATGTTTTGCTGCACGTCTGCATATCGTATAGTTTACTGGCATCTTCGCCTTCCTGATTGGTGCCAGCCAGTACAGACATACCACGAATGAAGTACAAACAGTAGATGCAGAATTTATATGCTCTCCTTTATCCTTAACCATCAAAGAACATGACCAAAGTGTGTGCAGCTTTATAGATGAGAACACTGAGCCAGAAAAACATTAAATTAATATATATCACAATTCAGAAAGAGATACAATTATAAAGCAAAAGCCTGAGAGTGGTCAGATAACGAGTTTTTGTTTTCTTGTCTCTGTGGCTTTAGTTGATAAAAAAAATCATAGTCGCGCATTTAGTGTTATAGTTACAAAAGCTAATTTCTGAGGAACATCAGTACTTCTCAGAAAAAGTTTGCATTAGTATATAGCTGTAGCTTTGCAGTGCTTACTTTTCAAAAAATATTTGTAAAAGCATAAAGTCCTTTCTTATCTTCAGATAAAGAGGGTGTATCTTCAAGACATGCACAGGGTGTTCTCATGCCTTAGCTAAGAGCGGATTATCTTAACCAGCTCTGGCTCTTCGTCTGGCGTGCTTGCACTGACTGCCCAGAAGATGTAAGACATGAAGGAACCAGAACAGATTCCTCAAAAACAGGGTCTACGGTGACCCCTGCTCTCCCCAGCAAGGCGGGTGGGCATGAAACTGCCTTCAGAAAACTTCTGTGGTGTGTCTTTTATACAGGGGTTTTTTTGCTAACTGCAGCACCAGATCTCCTCAGGCCTTTTCACTTCTGCCAGCGATCCTACAGTAAGAGATGAAGCTGGGTGATAGGATAATACGAGAAGTTATACACCGTATCTCTCAGAGATGAAAAGAAAACTTTGATATCTGCTTCATCCACTAGGAATCGGGCTTGAACAGTAGCACAGGATTGTTCGTTCAGGTAGCCAAATGGGTGTGCCTTCAGTTCAAACGGCAGATAGAACATCTCAGCCTTATTTTCATGCTGTTTCCTGGAGCTGCAGGCACTCTTAGCCAAGCAGGCTGCATTTCAGCTCAATAAACTCCCTTTATGGCTTAAGGACTAGGTAAAGCGCTAGACATCACCTTCTAATTCGGGTGAATCTGAGTGGCATCAGCCCACAGAAGGTACTGTAGTTAGTGTTTCCCTGCTAGGCTTCTGATGCTCAGTAAGCCAGAAATAAAAATGAGGATGAGGTAAATAATCAGCACAGAAGAGCAAGTGCCTTCTGATTCTCTGTGGGACCTTTCTCAAGAAATGCCCACCAAGGGACAGCCCTTTCTAAGCTGTGAGCTCGTGAGCTCTTCTGATCAGAGACATCAGAGGCAGGGAACAGAAGTGACAGTGTCAGCCAGCAAATCCGATTTCCCTCGAATGCCAGGGGGATGCCACCTGTCAAAGCCACCAGGTCTCCATCCAGCATGACAGAGCACAATAATATCTGAAGCTGTCTGCTGTTCTGATAATTTCTTGGCACTGCCTAATGGTGGATTAGCACAGGCACGTAATAATTGCCTGAAAAGTCACTGTCAAGGGTGTGGGTTTCTTTTAAATAATAGGCAGGTATATGTGGCTGCACAGTGTCTGTTTGATAGAGATCTGTAACCTGTCTTAGCTGAGGATGGGCCTAAAAATATCAACCATCAATGGATCCAACTCTTACAGTAGTATGTACTGTTATGAGTCTACAGAGCTGCTTTAACAAGTAATAAAAACTATATTATTTTGCTAAAAGGAGAAACTTTTGAAATGAAAAAACTAAGTGTAGAGATGAAACTGGAGTTATGACTGATTCTTCTATTTTTTTATTTATTTGCTCTCACCTTATTTCATGTCTTAGCACTAAGACATCTGCAGTGGTGTTGTATTTTACAATAGATTTTATGACGCACTGTATGATTGCAGTAATATCATCATCTATTTTGTTCATTAATTTTTTGAATGGCTTATTGAATCACAGTAAGCCACTTGTGGTAGAAATCTAAGTAGTCAGATGATTAGATTTCTTATGCATAAGTCAAATTTAATGATGGAAGCTCAGTCCAGATCTGAAGTGCTGTGATACAGGATCGTAATCTCCTGTTACAGGATTTCTGTCCTCAGGAAGGGCTTGGTACTTTGCCTTGAAGTTCAGAAGAGTTAAACAGTGTCTTTGCAATGAGCTCTTGAGTGCCCAGGAAACTCTTCTGTGTAAATGTGAGAGCCTTGCAAAGCCAGGGGGAGTAAAAAGGAAGGAAAAGACGTGCTGTTCTTGGGACTCAGGAAAGAGGCATGTCAGAGGAGCCGGGATCTCTGCTAGTCCTTTCGGTTGCTGGAAGGCTTCCAATAGGAAATAATAAGGTTCCTAATAAGCAACCAGTGCAGCAACTGAACACTGTTTAGTCTTCCTGAGGGACCATAACACACTGGAGCCAGCACCCAGGGTGAAAAGTCTGGCAGCTTTGGATTACTCAAGTCTTACAGCGTCATGTGGAAGGGGACAGTTTAAGACAAATGCAGATGGGCCAGTCTTCGATTCAGCTGGGCTCTGCTCTGTGCTGTCATGTGTAGAGCAGAAGTAACTCCATTGGCATCAAGCAGATGGAAGTAAGGCAGGAAAGTTGTGCATAGTGCTTGTACTATGCAGGCATTTCTGCTCTCACCCCTGAAGTGACTGTGCTTATAGGAAACCTGTACATTTCGGTTTTAGTTCCTCTTCCCTTCTCCTCCCTCTTCACTCCAGCTTTTCCTCTTGGACTTTCTCTCCTCTTTTCTCTGCAATTTCTGCTTTCGCCATGCACCTCAGCCGGAGGTGAGTATTTACTGCCTGATCTAGGTACTTTTTGGCGTCTTGAATGCAGTTCCTAGTGTCACACACGGATATGATCTCCCTCTTAGGTCAGTAAAGTAATGTGGGTGCTTCGGATGCCAGTCAGCACAACTGAAGCAAATGTTTGCAATAGGGAGTTTGAGTCTTTTCCCCATCCTCTGTCTCTACCAGTAAGAAATGATAAAACACTGTCATGATGTTTGAAATATAGCAGTGCTTTTGAACTGCTAGTCAAATCACTCAATTTTATTGGCAGGTTTCTGATCTTTATTATCAGTTGTAGATCTAATAGACTAAATATTAGAGGAGGTATATTTTCTAAATAAGACCACTTTACCTACCCTCTGTTTTATTTTGCAATAAATTGAAGTTTTTGGCATCAAGGATGAAGTTTGAAGATAGAGCATTTGTGTATCAGAAATTACAGTAGCCTATGTAATTACAAAAATTACTTGCATACACAATTGATTTTCATCTCCTTTTGTCAAACAATAAGTCTAATAAAACTTGAAAGGAAGTTTTATTGGTATTCAGTAAAGTGCAGAGGGAGGAAAAAATAATACTTGTTCAAAGAAGATAATTTTTTTTTTTCTTGAAACAAAATTAGATCCCTAATCCTGAGAGGATTTAAATACTTTAATAGATGTACACGAGAGGTTCCATTAATTTAACATGCATATGTGTTTGCAAGATTGATGCCTAGGGATCTGACCGTGTATCATTAAGAATCTGATTTTAAATATTTAAATTATCTCTTTCTCTTAAATTGTGCCACAGTTCACTTGTTGATTGCATTCACTGTGAGCAACTAGAAAAAGAATAATGTGTGTCCAAGCAGACTGCTGTAATTTTTTATTCTGAATAAAAAATGTGTTGAATAACTGAATATCTGAAACCAAGCAAGGCATTGAAACTGGTGGACGGTTTTCCCTTCCCCAGATGCTATTACACCATTCTCCTTTACTGATCCCAGCAAGCCTGCACAGAACCAAGTTCCACAGAAGTCTAACTGATGTTAAAGAGGATGGGCTGATCCCTTAAAAAGAAATTCAAGAGCAAGACTGATTTGTCATATTAAGAGCATGAAGAGCAAGAATAGTTTTTGCCGCCATAAAATGTCTATCAAAGGAACATTTTTTTTTCTCTAACTTTGTATAAATGGGCTCAACCAAAATGATTTAGTCCTCCGCTAGCAAACCTTTTGTACTGGGGATAGAGGTTTCATTATCTTCTGCCACATTACACATGCTTACTGAGCTCATACACAGTGCAAGGAAAAGTCCATGGAGAAGTTTCTCAATTTGTACTCTAAGGCTTTTGAAAGGATTGCAAAATATATATTAAAAGTACACGTGCACTTTTTCATGTATGCTGGCATGCAAGCAAGCAAAACGGAAGGAAAACACAGTAATAAGTGAACATCTGGAATTTAGTTGTTATGGTTGAACTGTCCAACATAGTTTATGGATTTTGGTTTTTAAATGCTGCATAAATTAAATGAAAACAAAAGAAAAACACCTTAAGAAATAGTTTAATGGACAATTATGACACTATCCATAGTGTCATAGCTGATACAAAATTGAGTGCACACAGATAGACATTTTGAATTTTGTTAGTCGTGTTTCAAAAAATGCTAGGGATGAGAATTTCATAATCTGCTAAATTCTATGGAGATATATTCCTATACTACCTGGGGAGGTGACTTGCTACATTTAAGTATACAAAGTAGTCCCTCTTGAGATATAAAGTGAAAGATGAAGGCATTTCAGTTCAATATGTTACTCTCTAGTTCATAACACATCTGTCTAAGGTTATAGACTGTGCGTAACAAAAATACAGATATTTAGAGGAGGAAAAAGGTCTAATTTCTGAAATATATAATAATAGTACTTAAGCGCAGGCACTGAAGTTACCAAGCTGAGTAATGTATCTGAAATCAGCATTAGAAGATGATCTTTGACAGACTTTTTTACGCAGAATGTAATTAGTTTTAAAAGAACACAAAAAACTAGGTGTTCAAAGGTTTTGTGGTATTTCCAGCAAATTACATTGACTGAAACCTTCTAGCAGCACAGTTATATTTGTTGTGGAAATACTATACTGAATGAGAAACAAAAACTTGGGGCATTTTAATTTCAAATACAGAAATCTCTCTGCTCTGTTTTAAAGAAATGAGGATAACGTTGTTGGCTGCGTTTCAGTTCACCCTGATATTCACATAGAATTTCTAGTTTTAAAAAGCCAAGTGGAGCTTACTCAAAGCTGCTTGTTTTCATACAGAGTGTATGGGGATCTATGCTATAATGCATGCAAAAAGACATGGATATAGGTTTGAGCATAGTTTTTCCTTGCTCAGTAGATCCAAATTTGGGCAGACTCTTTGTTCAGTCTTGGCTGAACGCGTGTCACAAAATTCAAGAAGAAAATTCCTGATATGGCACATAAGTACAAAAAACTTCTTGTGAATATCTATGGAAGGCATTGCTGTCCTAACAGTGGTGACGTGACTGATAATTACGCTAAAGAATCTCCTATTTGAAAATTTAGAAACTGTGCAAGAAATCCCTTTGACCAGGCTTGAAGTTACTTCTGTAGTGAGGAAAATTTCAGGAATATGCGAAGCACTGTAACTTGCAAATTACAAATAATCCAGTACTTTATTTTTTCTGAATTAGTGTCTTCCATTAACTCTAAATCCTATAGTGCTGAGTTACAGTGAAAATACATGGAATTATACTTTTGCATCATAGCATATCTGTTTTTCAACAGCTATGAATAAAATCCAGAACAATCCAGTGTAGAGCAACAAGCATTGATCTGTTCTGATTTTGTTTTTAAAGTGCTCACGTGTGGCTCTGGATGGGATTATAGCCTGAAACTGTAAAACGTATAGCATCTTGTTTGGTCAATCCTACGACTGCAAAGTATATAAACCCAATAGGGGAAATCTCTTTACCTATAAAAAAAGGAAAAAAGTGACAGTAAATGATTTTCAAATTATTTAAGTCAGGCGGTTGCGTAATATTTGTGTAAATAAATATGCATTCATACACACCACACCACGCCCCCCCAGGACTTTGTAGTTGCATTGAAAAGGTTGCTGTCAGCAGCTGCCGCAGTAAATATTGCACCACACAGGCTGAAATGCAGAAACACCTACAAATATGATGTATGCAAAAATTCTTTCATGGTAATTAGTAACATCTTTAACTAAATTAATGTATTATGAAAATGGAGAGCAGCATTTCACTTAGAACATTTTTAATTGATTTCAAAGTCATGGCTGGCTCCTGAAGGTCATTATGTTTTCCGGGAAGGATTTTAATGTTAATAAACTATACCTTCTCTTTTTTTCTTGCTCAAATTTGCACAAAACCACAAAACCTAGAATACCTTGTTTGTTTTCAAGTTAGCAGATGTTCCTCAGTGTTTCGTTTGCAGTTTTTACTTGCTTGGTTGTTTTCAGGAATGCTTTTGGTTGCTTTGTGCCTGGGATTTTGAAGGGAATGAGCCTTCAGTACTGCATCCAGTTGAGACTCCATGGGCCGCGGGTTTATTCCCCTCAAAATCCCAGCAGCAAGGCTTTAGTTTTGGGCTCATTCATGTAGCCACAATCTCTCCCCACCAAGTCTAGCTGTGATTCTGGCATTTTAATATGATATTTTGTGTAAATCAGTCTTCTTTACTTGATTGTATGCTTCTGCTTCTGTGTTCACATGTCCTCTCTATGGGCCCTGCCATTGCTTTCCCTTGGAGATACAGCTTTCTAATTGATTTTATTGGAAGTTGCTTTGGAAAGTAGACTGGTAAACAATAATAAACATTTGTATTCTTTAAAACCTCATAGTTTGTCATCAGATTTGGGGGCCCTCCCTATTCATCTTTGCGGCCATTTCCAGACTGCAAAATCAGCTGAGGTTGATAAAACTTCGAGATTCACAGATTTTGGTGCCAGAAGGGGCCATTATGATAATGAAATCTGTTTCCCTGCACAACACAAGCCTGTTGAGTCTTCAAAGACCTGATACTAAGAATAAATCTGACCTTAAAAGTCTTGGGGGCTACCCTTACAGTCAGCACTTCTGGGTAACTAATTCATAATCGCTCAGGAGATCAGGTTATTTTTTTTTGTACAATCACTTTAAATGGTGGAATTTGCTTGAAGAAACCCATTTTGCAAGCCCAGACCAAGCCTGCCTGAGCTTTCTGCTTGTGTATCTCATCACTCAGCGTGACAGTCAGACAAAAGAGAATTTTAAATGCAGGACTGGAGGGCGAGGTGAGGCTCGGGCTGCTGCGTGGCTGCAGGGATTGCTTTCAGAGGGCCTCCGGGATGCTCAGCGTCTCTGTAAATACAGCCCATTAGCCTCTGAGGATTTGTTCGCATGGCACGGTAAAGCGCAGCGAGGGGATGCACAAGGAGCAGGGCGTTTTCGTCTTCCCAGAGCATCAGGTTAGCGTGACTAGACTGTTTCCAGTCCCAAAACTAATTAGCGATGGGCTGACTCAGATGTCCCTGCCACAGGACAGTGGTGTGACACGCACATGCACACACCCTGTTATATTTTCAGTTTCCCAGATAAAAATAGATGTAATAATGCTATTTACACATTTATGAAATGGCTTGTGCTTTACATATGAAAAGCTTTCCATATGTACTTAAGTGTTACTGTAAGTAATTTAATAGGAATTCAAAAAGCTGATTATTTTTTTCTGGTGATTTTTCTGAGCCTTTTATGACAGAGAAGTAACAGACTTCAGTAAGTTTTAATTTTTTTAGTTATGCCATAGATGGTTTGGAAGGCCATAAGTAACATTAGTCTATTAAAAATATATTTATATGCTAATGTCTTCTAGAACTAGCTAAAATGCTTTTTTGGAGTGATTCACATGCTTTTCTAGTTCCACATTTGTATCAATTCAAAGACCTGTTACATCCTTTAAAAAAACAAAAAGTTATTCTTTGTATCCTTTTATTTTTGCTGAATATAAAAGTCTTGTGATTAAAAGCATTGGTCTAGGACTTGGAAGACTGGTATAGAGATTCCTTGTAGAACACAGACTCCTCATCTATAAATGTGAATATTATCTCAGGATGATTTGTGAAGACATATACATGGTTTCGGGTGCTCATGTATTAGAGGTACTGAACAGAGTTTCAAGAGCTTAAGCTGGAATCTATCTTTTTAGCTGCTTCTAATGGTTTAAAACTTTATGTTTTGCATCAACCTTTTGTGTATTTATTCATGCCATGAGATTGTTTGTTTGCTTTAGAGGGTAGAAGCAGAAATATTTCAGTCATATCCAAATATGAAGCAGAGTTGTTTGCTTCCCCATTATCTGCCCGTGTTCTGCTGTGGTTTTTTTTGTTTTTTCTCACAGTATTCCTCTATGCAGTTGTGAGGAACAAGAAGATATTTTTCTGTTGTTCACTTGAAGTCATGTTTCTGGTTTAGGTTGCATTTCAGCAATACTCAGTCACCCATGTGAATGTCATGAAAGTCTTACCTGTTGCATACCTGACTCTTGTTTCATTGCAAAAATTGTTCCCATGTCAATTAAGATGATATATATTGTATTTTTTTATGATTTATAAGAGACTGGAGTATGATTTAATTACCAGCTACAGGTCACAGTTGACCAAAATGATAAACTCCCTGAAAAATTCCTTCCTGACAGCTGCACCTCGTCTCCCTTAGTGACTGCAGACTGCACCGGCATCTGCNCACAGTTGACCAAAATGATAAACTTCGTGAAAAATTCTCCCTTAGTGAGTGCAGACTGCACCGACATCTGAGAGCAGGTTCAGAATCACAAGGAAAGACTCTGAAGCACAGCAAAAGACAGGCACGTTGTTAAGTGAGCAAGAAAAAAGGATAAAAGCCGTGCTGTTACTGCATCTGAAATGACTGCTGTTTTTTCCACACTTGTCACTACAATGCTGTTTTGAAATATTCTATCTTAAGGAAGGAGGCAAATATTAGAATATTTCTTTTTTAGTCAGTGCACGTGCATGTGCGTGCAATCCTCTACCTACACACGTAGACACTGTTACTGAACGCATAGTTTTTAGGTATGCACACATGCACAGGACGCATAGCAGTCTGGTATGGAGAGCTTTATTGGCATGAATTTGTAGTGGGCAGGTTACTCAAGGGCAGATCTTTCCTGAGATCAGAGAGGTACTTCATAAGAACAAATATTTATTTGAAAGGCGCTAGTTTGCATCAAGAAGCAGTTATTTTCCAAAGTGTTCTTGGAATAAAATGTTCACCTCTCCCCCACAGAGGTGTTTCGGGTTCTCATCTCCATCCTTATTTCAAGCAACTCAAGTCATGCAGTATATTAAGCTGTTAGCATGCTTGGCACATTTTTCAAGAGCGAGTTTTCCAACAGAATGTGACTTAATGTAAGTCCATGGGTGGTTGGGTCAGCGCTGTTTCTGCTTTTGTTCCTTATGATTAGACAGGTTCTGGTTTTGATAGCAATACAAGTGAGTTTTCCTCTACCCCTCGTGTTTGCTAGGGTATATACCCCTGAGGCACACATCTGTTCAGCACAGGAATGTTTTGTGGCTGCAAGGGCCTCACTGGCACAAACAGGCAACAAATCTCTCAAAGAAAGCTACTGAAGAGCTGCAGTAGGTGCCACGGAAACTGATTTTCTTCTTCCCCTGTTCTTAAATCCAGGTGCCTGCTGTGGTGTTTTGCGAGCCCCCCTTGCCCTAGCCAGAGCTTTGCATTTCTTGCAGGTGTTGAGCGTGCTTCATGATTAGATCTCTCGATTATCATTACCCAAATGGGGGGTGTGTGTATGAACTGGCATGCAATGCACATCAGGAGGAATACTTTGTAGAAAGGGGAATGATCTCACGTACATGAAGTTGTACAATGGAAGACTTATGATGACATGTTTCTCTTCTACCCACTAATAAAACCATATTAACTTGCCACGTTGGTCACTCTCTCAATTGAGTATAAAGGTTCAGTTACTCACACACTGATAGCTCATTTCTTTGATAAACTGTTCGTACTGTGTTCAGCTTTGGATTCCTCAGCACAAGAAGGACATGGACCTTTTGGAGCAGGTCCAGAGGAGGGCCAAGAAGATGATCCAAGGGCTGGAGCACCTCTCCTGTGGAGACAGGCTGAGAGAGTTGGGGTTGTTCAGGTGGAGAAGAGAAGGTTCTGGGGGAATCTTACAGCGGCCTTCCAGCACCTGAAGGGAGCCTACAGGAGAGACGGGGAGGGACTCTTTATGAGGGGATGTAGCAATAGAACAAAGATCTAAACTGAAAGAGGGGAAATTTAGATTAGATATTAAGAAGAAATTCTTACTGTGCGGGTGGTGAGACACTGGAACAGGTTGCCCAGAGAAGCTGTGGATGCCCCATCCCTGGAAGTGTTCAAGGCCAGGCTGGATGGGGCTTTGAGCAGCCTGGTCTAGTGGGAGGTATCCCTGCCCAGGGCAGGGGGTGGGAACTAGATGATCTTTAAGGTCCCTTCCAACCTGAACCATTATATGATTCTATGATTTTATTCATTCATGAGTGAGTGCTTCACATTATCCTTGTGAGGATGAGGAAAAGAGAGGAGCAGAGCATGAGCGCAGGATGACAGTGCCCATCTGTGGCTGAGGCGATGGAGGGTGAATCGCAGAACTCTGTCCTGCAGCCTGGCCGAGCATCTGCTCATCCTGGGAGTGGAGTCTTATTTAAGAAAATAATATGAATACACCGAATAAACTTTTAAATATTAAAGATAAACATTTACATTTAAATGGAAAGACTAGTAGGTATTAGAGATAGAGCATTATGATTATCTCATCTAACTTTATCACAAAGACCAAATAATCTTTCCTGTAAATTTGCATAATTGCAGTATCAAATTGCAGTTGTTGAGGACCTGTGTGGAGATCAGTGAAAGCTGATGCTAACTGCATGTGCAAAAAAATAAAGTGTCCCTGAGATCATTCTAAAGCTGTATGGCTTGTTGTTGTCTGACAGAGATGGTTAGTCAAAATTCAGCTCACATAGAGACTAAGGGATCAGTTTAGCAAAAGAAAGCAATAAGAAAGAAATGTTTCTTTTATTTTTTTAAACTTGTTTCTATTAATTTCCTTTCTTATCCATTGACTTGCTACTCCCTCAAATGCCTCACTCTCTGTGGAAGATTGACTTTTGAACAGGTACTGTCAGGTTTCTCTTAAATGCTTTTAGAGTGTTTCAAAATTGAAATATTTTTTTAAAAATACAATATTTTAAAGCATAATATTGCTACTGAAATTATAACTTTTTTCAACTAGTAGTAATTTTACTTGTAATTGCTCTCTTTGTTTTTTATGTGCTGCACTTGATTCAGGAATTAAATTTTTGTTTACTACCATATTTAGTTCCAATTCACTATCCATTCCACCGGGGTCTATGAGAATTGTAGAGTTACTTATCTGCTTCGTTTCAGTTTGCTTCACAGGAGATTTAAGGAGGGATTTTTCTAATTGCTTCCCTACTATTTCAGACATCTTGCTCCATATGGTAACATGCATAAAAATTTGAATTTGTTTTCTTCCTGAAAAGCTGCAGATAATTACTTATTAACTAGATTCATCTTTTCTTATCTTTAGGACATTCTGCTGATGCTTTCAGACTACTCTGCAATTATTTTTTCCTTTTTCATCTAATCTGTAATAAATAAACTAACATGCCAGGGTAATGGATTTCACCTGAGGATCTCAACATGCTCTGCTGTAAATAATTAATTAATTAGTTTCACAATCTGTCTTTAAAATAGGTGAAATCAAAATGCAGCCTGCCAGCACACAGTCATTAGCAACATATTGCATTATTAGCTGTTGCTGCTCTAGAAGTAGGTGGCATAATCCGCTTCTCTCGAATATCAGTGAAGGTTCTTGCTCAAGTGGCACCACATTTAAAAAAATAAATAGTTAAAATCATCTGGTTGGGTTGTTTACCTGGTGTTCAGATGTAATTATGTGTCATATGGTCATATGCAGGCATACATTATGTCTGTAATATATATTGCAGAATGATCTGACATCCTTGCTGTTGCTTTTGTTAGCAGCGTAGATGTTACTACAGGTATTTGTCCAGGCATAGTATTTTTATTTAAAAATGTATTTTATTTTATCATGTAGCTGAACCAGAAAAAGATTTAAAGGTGATCTTGTGGGATATATGTAAGGTGGAGAGAGAATTTGTCAGAGTTTAACCCTGAGGAAACTTCTCATTATTCGTCCTCTTCTGTTTATACAGGGGGATTGTTGTCATACTGACCCATCACCGACCTGTGACCAGTAATTTTAAACAGCCCGAATTCTGTATTTTTCTGGTTTACCCTAACCATATTACTGCTTGAATTGAGCTCCTTAAACAGACTTTGGTACATATATAGGGTTTTAAATTAGTGGCAGTGAGGTAAATAGCATCTGTGGCAGGAATCAAAAGTTTTTTGTGAATATCATAAAGATATGGTCATAGAATGTACAGTAAAAAGGTACATATTTTAAAGTTCATGTGAAATGCATAGGAACCTATTTTAAGCCCACGTTCAGTATCCAAAATCAGGTATTTTTTTTCCAATCCCAAATTTAACTGAGTCTGAAGTTCTTGAAAGAGAGAGGGAGGGACAGAAACGGAGAAAGAGGGAATTAAGGGGGAGAAGGAAAGGAGGGAGCAGAGAAGGAAGGAAGGGGGAAGGAAAGGGAAGGCAGTGAGAGGAGGGAGGGAGGGAGGAGGGTAACAGAAGTAGGCCATAATCATCTGTAAATTGCGGTGGTTTTGCTTGTACTTTTGTGGCAGCAATATGAAAACCTTTAATATCCTTGAGTCCTACAAGCTGCTAGAAATACTGGCACGCAATCACAATGTGTTCACAGGACAACTGCTTTAAACATCTGGCCATTAACCAGTCCTTACATGTGCGTACCTCATGTGTCTATTACTGACGCTTAATCACATGTATGAAGCTGAATACAAAAGCTGTTATCTTGAAAAAGGATGAAACAAGCAATATTTGAAAATATGTTTTTTCCCACTTACCCTTCCCTAAATATATGACTAGCCCTTATTTCTGTATTCATTGACTCTTGTGTTGGTTTTCCTTTCACAAGTCAGGCTGAGCAACTGACTTGGTCATCAAGCTGGTTTTGAATATTGAGAGCTTCTTCCTGATACTGAAAGTTAAATTAAAAAAGACCAACAGCAGAGGAAGGGAATTCCTTTGCTATCTTAGGTGTAAACTGTCCAGATCTGCTAATGACAGTGATTGTAAAAATACTACTCTATTTCAATGGACTGTAATGTTCTTTCTTAACCTTATAAGACAAGGAGATCATCACACTTTCCAAATACTAACAGGAGCCTCTGTTGAGGACTGCTTTTTCCACTTTGGCATTGCCTTTGCTATACTATGAACTAGGGGAGATTTTTAACCAGAATTGGTTCTAATCTCAGTTGGGGTTTTGTAGCCGTCTGTCCTCGTTTTGGCTGGGATACAGTTAATTTTCTTC
>VXBO01004455.1:0-60743 GCA_013400135.1 Rhinoptilus africanus | reverse complement strand
CACAGCTGGGACAGCTGACCCAAACTGGCCAAAGGGCTATTCTGTACCATATGACGTCTTGCTGAACAATAAAACTGAGGGGAGTTGTTTGGGGGTGGCAGCTGCTGCTTGGGGACTGGCTGGGCATTGATCCTTGGGTGATAAGCAATTGTATTGTGCATCACTTTTTTTGTATATTCTTTTATCATTATTATTATTTTCCCGTCCTTTTCTCTGACATTAAACTGTGTGTATCTCAACCCATGAGTTTTACCTTTTTTTCCGATTGTCTACCGCATCCCACGTTCATGAGCCAAACGGCTGTGTGGTGTTTAGCTGCCTGCTGGGTTAAACCACAACAACATCTAGCAATGTTTTCTGCAAGGACTTCTGATTTTCTATTCCTCTTTTGATTCTACATTTCTGACACACTTTCACTAGCAGTTTTCCTTAGGATTATGAAATTTACCTTTTGGAAGAAAAAGGTTTGAGTGTCTATAAAGGACTAACCTCCAACAATTAATGATATAATTATGGCTTGTTCCTCAGTAGTAAGTATAATCAGGTCACGCTCACTGGTCTGTAGGCTTCCACTGATTTGAAATTCAGCAATTAAATCTTTTTGTTTAATTGGGCACTGACACCCAAAATAGATTTGCTTTCTCTTGGATGCAATGTCTTTTATGGTAGAAAATAATCTTCTAATGAAGTTGTGCTACTTGCTGAAAGGTCCCCCTGGTATAAGGCTCATGGACTTATGGGTACATGGGTTACAGGGTTTTCATTTTTTCACATACTAAAAATGTTTGATAGGCCATCACCAGGACATCCTTGTGGACTGTGGTTAACATACTGCATATAGGCATTTGAAAGCCTGTCTTTCTGAATCATAAGCAACTCTGAAACACATCAGGTTTGTGTGCTGACATGAATCCACTGAAATCTCCCTGCACTTAAAAAATAAGTGTTTCCTGCTTTTGAAACATTTATTTTCATCTACTTCCACTGTTTTCCAGGGTCTACTATGGAAGCACTGTTGCCACCTCTCTATTAAGTCCCTGCCTGTCTGTCTTTTTTGATTTTTTTCTTATATGCTCAATGTACCTGTAGTACATATTCATTCCTATAAACAACAACAGGAGATTTTAGGCAATATTATACAATTGAAGAATATAGCTACGTTTCATTGGAATTTTTTAATCTGAATTACACATGTACTAGCAGCAGCATTGAACCCTGTTTAGGATATTTTAAATATGTTGTTTATATATAAAATATAAATATTAGATATTCAGCTCCTCCCGTTTAATTTCAGAAACATACGTTTACTGTTAAGGTCTCAAAGATGACAAACAGCGCACAGCTCTTGCATAAGCAAACTTAAAAGCAAAATTATTCTTCCCAGTCTAGAAAAGTGGGTCTGAATCATCTTTTCTTCCTATAAATCTGCCTTTGACTTAGAGAATCTTTCATTGTTTCCAAGTGTCTAATTAACAAATGCCAGCCAAGTTGTCTTCTTTAAAGAAATGTTCCTTGGTTTTATAGTTTAAAGTCTACAGCCTGTAAGTGTTCATGAATATTGTGGTTTTCTATACATTGTGTAGTGTTTTTAAATATGTATACTCTCAGGAAACGGGGTTCAGTGCTGACAATGTGTTTATACAGGATTTTTGAGGAAACTGAGTGCAGCAGTGGGAAGGCAGACTGACTCAGAACTTCATTCCATTCCTGGTCTGAGAAACCCCACCAAAATGTACTCTTACAGGTGGCAAAAAACCCAAAACCTTCAAGAACTGTTATCCAGATTAGCTGAAATATCAGACATTTACTTTGACTCTTTGATAAGCAGCAAATTATTTTAAGATTCCTTGAAGGAAATCTCAGAAAGAGCCCTCAGAAGTGGTGCCATCCAGTCTACTTTACCTTGGTTTGAAGAATATTTGTAAGCAGGAGCAACTAGAATAGACAATTTTAGTTCATTTTTTAAACTGTTTTTGTCCCTTTGTATTTTTGCTTCCCCACTCTGAGTTTAAGATGGGTTTTTCCCTGGTCCTAGTCATGTATGGCAGGGCATGGCAGCTAAGTTTCAAGTATTGACAAAGTTCTTAACTGTATGGTAGTCAGCTCAGACTTCCCTTGGCCAGACAGAAGCTAGCCAGGAGCATCCACTGCTCTTACTAGTACCCCAATTATTTGGCAGAAGTCTCAAAAATGAGACTGGTCTCTGAGGTTGTCATATGAGGTTTTCAATCCTGCATGGCAGATCAAAAAGTAAAATTTATTAGGAGTTTATTTCTAATTACTATTGGCACTTAAAAACCAAATAATTAAGGCTTATCACATGCTTGCACATTGTTTGTTTTTGGGCATTCACTAAGTAATGCGGGCATGAATAAATGAGTACTTCTACTCACAAACAAATTTAAAATAAAAGGTATAACATTATAATATTAATTCAAGTAGCCTGAACATTCCCTAAATATTAAGGGATCTGGTGGGAACCCGCATATTAAAGCCGTTAATACTCTTTTAAATAAAAAATTATTTCTCAAGCAGCAACTCTTTGAAATTCATCATAGAGAAAGCCGGAGGCTAGAGAAGTACCTTTTATTTTTGTCATGAATTTCCATTCTGGTATAGCTTAGTTGTAGGCTGTCAGAAAATCTTGGCATTTCCTTTCTGTTTGCTTTCCTCAGGAAAAGCTTGGCAGCTTCCCAAAATAATGACTGAATAAGAACATTCTGAAGAGCTAAATACAAATATTAAAATCCTGCTTCCCAACCAGCTGCAGCACACATGGCACTGAGAATAGAGCAATGACATGAATGGCAAGAGAAGAAAGGGCAGAGTAAGCTCCCAAACATGCTTCCTCCATCATGCCAAGGGTTTTCTGTGCTGCTTTACGTGCTTCTCTGTAGGACCTCTGCCCACGTCTTTTCGCAGTGACAGAACACAGCTTGCTTGTTAAATACAACAGTGGTCTAGTTAATTACTGATGGGAGCATTGCAAGCAGAAAGAAAAGTGTTAAAATTGAACATTGTGAATGCTTGTTGCTTTAATCCTGCGTGACGGTTCTTTGCAGATTTATGTACATCTTATCTTGTCTATGATGTGCCAGTCAGTGGGCAGCAGCTGCTTCTTTGCAGCTTCTGTCTTCCAAGGGTTAGGTTTATAGTACTTCTATGGAAAGTCCCCACAAAGAATCCCCAGAATATCCCCTTCCCTCCTCTCTTCTCCGTGACTTGCTGAAACTCGATTCTGTATGTGCGGAAGTAAAGCTTCAGGGGAATTATCGCCTCCGCTGCTGGCCGCAGTGAGGAGGTGTCTCATGTAATTCGGTCAGATCAGGCTGAGTTCTTACTAATCCTTCAGCCAGAATAACAACTACCAAAGCCATAGATACAGATCACGTTTATAGAGTTAATGTGGCTCACTCTCATACATTTTGCAAGATACTCACCTGTAAAATTCCCAGCTGTGTGAATTTGAAGAATTATCACTGAATATGTCATTTTAAGACCGTACTTGTATGACTTGCTAGCTTTGCCTGGCATAGCTCTCTAAAACGTAAAGCAGAAGACTACTGTACATTCACTTTTCGGAGAAAACAATCTTATCTGCACTTCAAAGAACTTTTCTTTTGTGTTGGTTTTAGTTTCCTTTGTAGAAGAGCTAATCCTGCTCTTCTGATTGGCTTTTTCTAGAGTGGTAAGCTGCACAAAAGTTGCCAAATTGGGCAAAAGGCAGAATTGTCAGGTAGTTATTAGAAGATAGTACATTGTAAAAAATGGATTTTCCCAACATATTTCAAAGTTAAATCTCATCCTTCTTCAGAGCTGCTATTTTCACTGCCATAGCATTCTTTACTGCCAGAATCAGAACATTTTTCTTTGTTCTCAGAATCGGAACATTTCTCCCCATTATAGATGGATAGAAAGTTCCCCTACCTCACATCTTTCTTACATGTCTTGGACAGAACAGATGAGGCTTCACCATGTGGGCTACCCAGTTAAACACAGTTGAACTATTTATATAGTGTTTTATGTGCTTGTCTGCATTCATAATTGCCTAAGAACAGTTTGCATTGGATTTCCGTACTGTTTTGCAGGAGATTTCTAGAATTTTAGTTTGCCTTTTGTTTTCTGGACAGCGGGTCTTTTCTTACAAATTTTCATTGATGTTGAGCATGTCTAATATCCTGTTATAGAGAGAAACTGTTGAGGTTATTGAAGACTTCTAATGTACATGTTGAAGTTAATTTTTATTCCATTTAACCTTAGTTTTCACCTTAAAATGCTTACATTATATTGGTGGTATGTGGCTTGGTGATCATAACAGAAGATGTATTCAGTTCTGAGCTGTGCACTTTGTGTATCCTCAGAATTGATGGTCAGAACGTTCTTTTGGAGTAGGAAAAAGAGGATAGTGAAGGTTAGGAGAGCTTCCTCCCTGGCAGTGTAGCTGCCTGTTAGTGGAGTGCCAGACTTCACCCTGTAGTTAATTAAATTGCTTTTAAAGAATGCAATAATGGAAGAACATTTTGAAGTACACTGTATGCTTATGGTCTATTGCTCTCTCAGTGCAGAGCCAAGTTAAATAAATTAAATATGATCTTGCAGAGCCTATTTTAGTGATAATATACTACAAGTAGTGACATTAACTTCATGGAAGTTGCGTAAGTGTAAATCATCTGAGATTTGTTCCATTACATTGCTACAGAAATAGTAGGAGACTGGATCCTAATCAGATGTTTGATTGCTATTTGTATTTAGTATCTAGACTCTGTTTCTAGAGGAGGGCTCCCTCCTCTATATTATACTCCTCTTTTGGCACTTTATCTCACTACTTCCAATGTGTGACAGTTTCTATGAGAGAACTCAGCAATTCAGCCAGCATGAAAGTGACCTGAGATATTCAGGTGGTTTCAAAGGATGCTTTGCAGAGGAAAGATATGTTGTGCAAAGCATTTCAGAGCTGTGTTTAATTTTGAAAATTAATACAAAATTAATGAAGTATCATCTTAGAAGCACCCCGGTGTTAGCAACATTGCCATAAAGTATGGATATCAGATGATTTATTAGGAATCTGCTAATACGAAGTGCAGCAAGCACAAGCTGGATCTAGACCCTCAACCATAAACAACAGTGTAACATAATTGAAAAACCCCATGATGTGGGATGTATTATATAGCTTACGAGTGGGAAGGCTATCCGCATTGATTACAGAATTTGTCTCTCTTTTATGGTGCCTGAAACCCACCTAGTCAATTTGCTGCCTGCCTCCTGTTGCTAACAGAAAGGTATGCAGTACCATATCTTCTGTCTGCACTGTTACGAGCATCGTGACCTGCCTGCTCTCTAAGAAATGCCAGATTCAGGTAGCCTTGAGTCTGTGCCACAAGGAGATTCTCTCCAAAACAGAGATCTGTGAAAAGGAATTTGACTGGAGTACCAGGGAAAGAGTAAACAAACATAGAATTAACATTTCTATCTGAAATGTGAGTCTTCAGTCTTGGGGTGAGGAAGGGTGGTGATGTTCAAAAACACTGCAAAGCAATATGGATTTTTGTCATAACATGCCCAAAGTGAACCTCACATAGACTACAAAAGAATCAATACTCTTGCAGTGTAGAGTAGGTCTTTAGCATTATTCCCTACTAGATTATTGATGTAATGGTAGGTGTCTCTTTAGTAAAGCCTGACCTAAGGAAGCAGTTGTATTAGAGGATTCCTCTTTTTTACTGTTTATAGCAAAGGAAGTGTTAAATGACACACTTGGCAGGATATCCCATAAAGAATTACAATTAGTGCTTGTGAAAGGAGTGAAGATACTGGGATAATGAAACTATCAGTAGTTCACAAAGTAGACATACAGAGCACTAACAGTAAAGGCCTTTCATTATATCTATGCCTTGATTTAAGTACATACCCATTAAAAGGGTTGATTTTGATGTCCTAAAACAGAGATATGAAGATAAAAATGCATTGATTTTTCTTACCAAAATTCTTACCAAAGATGGGAGAAGTAAAGCTGAAAAACTTGTTTACTTCCCAGTATTCTTTATTTATAGTCTCTGTTTGTTTTCTTTAAACCTCACAGCAACGTTTATAATTACTACCAAACATGGCAAAATTTGCTTGGATTTTGACAGTGATGGGAGTGGAGATCTCTGAATCAGTCAATTGAATACTTGGCCATTTGGAAGGGATCTCAGGAGATCTCCAGTCCAACCTCTTGCTTAAAACAGGGCTAGCGATAGAATCTGACCAGGTTGCTCGGGGCTTTATCCAGTTGGGTCTTGAAAACCTGCAAGGATGGAGACTGGACAACCCCTCAGGGCAGCCTGCTCTACTGCTGGGCTGTCCTTGTGGGAATAACTATATCCAGTCACAACTGCTCTTGTTTCAGTTTGAGCATTGTCACTTGTCCTGCCACCACTGTAAAGAACTGGCTTCATCTCCTTGAGACCCTCCCTGTAAAGCACTGGGGACTGCTCTAAGATTCCCCGAAACCACCTTTGCCCTGGACTGAACAAGCCAAGCTCCTTCATGCACAAATGTGCCAGCCCTGACCATCTTGGTGCCCCTGCCGTGGACATGTTCGGGAAATGTTTAGTGATAGATGTATTTGCACTGTGGGACTGGTCTGTCCAACTTCTTTCTTTAGAAGCCTTTGAATGGAATTAGTTTCTGAAGGTAAGAACTATTTGAGCAAAGATAATGCATGTGAACAGGCCCAAGCTAGCAACTGCTAGGAGCAATACCTGGCTCTGCAACATGATAGACCAACTGAACCATCAGCCTCCATTTACAGCCTCATGATATCCAGTGTGGTGTCATGCCACCCACTGTGTACCAAAACTCCTGTTTTGCAAGGATCTGCAGAGTTTTGCAGGAAATTTCAGCTATAGCTTTTTATTTTAACCTTCAAAATAATGTGTGTCTGTCTTTCATGAATCTTGTCACTAGTATTTTGAGTGAGTCATTTCCTGGAGATTATTGAAAACTTTTAAAGAATGAAAAGACCTTTGTGTTAAAATGATCTGATACTTTAGAGATAATGAGTTTTTAAATGCTACTTTGCTCAATATTGTGCAAACTAAATAAAATGCATCAGCTTACTGGAAAAAATGTGTTTTAAAATATTTGCATAAAAATAGTGCTATTTCACAAAATTATACTTTTCTGCCTATACGTAAATGTTTCTAAAATGTTAAAATAATGCGTGAAGCTTTACTTTTCTATTGGAAGCCATATTCTTGGTGTCAAGATAGTAGTAAGAATAACAGATTATTGATGCCTTCATTTAAGTTGATAAAACTGTCAGCTTTGCTAGGAGCAATTTTGTGCTTCTTCTGTAAAGAATGCCATTAAAACTGCACTTGAACCTTAAAAAGCATTCACCACTTTAAAAAAAGTATTGTCAGATAAGATTAAAATATTAGTAGTGACAATTCAAGATGATTTAAATTTAATTTGGGAGGAAGAAAACTAGTGTAAAAAATACACTGTGGCTTTACTTTACGTTGATCACTGAAATGTGTTCTTCTTTTACCAAATCTGGTGGTGGTAGTTGTGCATAGTATCAGTGTTTCTGCTCCGTCAACTATTTTCTCCTCCCTGAAAGTGTAAAATGCTTCATTACTCACAGCTGAGGGTCATTTTTGATCAGGATGATAATCAGTTTCTCAAGATTTGGAAAGTTGTCCCAGAATTCTGGTGCTTTCCGCTGAAAACTGCTTCACCCATCCGGGATCCCCTGCCTGGTTGGATGGTTCTCCTATTTCCTATAAAACCATTAATGCTTGCTTTTGAGAAGGCCTCTATATTTTGGAAAACAAATATGCTTTGGAAAGCAAATGACAGTTTATAAGGAAGTCTACTGTATGACACTGGAGTGTTCTGCCTTGGAGGATTTTCTTGACACAAGGGATGGTGGTGTTACACGCAAAAGAAACAGAATTTGTGGAATAAGCAGTTTTCTGACCTACTTTCTGCAATTTGAATTCTATTAGTTTCTTATTCCTTGCTGGATTTCACTGTTATGTGGCTTCTTCTTGCAAGCATCAGTTTGTAAATCAGATCTGCAGTTGAGAAAACAAATGTAAAACACAGTAGTGAAATCTTTTCTTCCAAAGTGATGCAGCAAGTAACTATTTCTGCAGCTGTTATTACAGCTTTAATTAAAGACAGATAAACATTATAAAATACCTCTTTTGAAATAACTGCCTAGTGTTGATCTCCTCAATTAATCAAAACTTGTGACCCTGAAAGCCATATTGGATTTTTTTCTTTCCCCAAGCTCAATACTCCCTTCTGCTGCAAAGTAGGCAGACGTATGAGGAAATATAACACTCCTCCCCACCCCCCTCCCCCAAAAAAATGAAAAAAATGAAAGGAAGTTTAATGCATTTAAAAGCCAGAATATTCTATGACATTTGTGGAATACACTCTTTCTGAATCAAAATCTATAGGTTTTGATCAAACAACTAGTCTTATTGGTAGAAATTAGAATACAGAAATGACCTTATCACTGTAAATAACTTTTTAAAGATCGGTGGGTGTATATCATATGCATTGTTCAAATTTGGCACCCTTCTTCCTCCAGCAATTGAGACTAATTATGTTTGTGTTGACTAGATTAATTGAGTGTCACTAAGAGTGAATGGGCAGGCTAATGAGGGCATAAAACAAGAGTCATCTTTGGTTTCCAGGGAATGCAAAAACGGATATCCTGTTGGTTGTCGGATCATGACTGTGGCTTTGCATACACGTCCTTAAATCTGGTGAGGATTTTTCAGCTAGCACAAGCTTTAGGTTTCAAACTGTAATCCCTATTCCAACTCTGAAGTGACACCTACTTTTTCTCGCAAGACTGCTTTGTTGCTTTGCAGAATTAACTCCAAAATTCATCAGCTAAATGGTTTAAGAGCAATTCTACTACTGAAGACAAAGAAGGTTTCCTTGTTTATTCCCAAGTTACAAAATATCTGCATAGTAGTGCATGTGCATCCCTGTCTGGCCTGCCAGCTTATGTGTTTTCACTCTTCATAAAGATAAATATGGCCATTCTAGTCAGTGTTGGGCTTTAGTTTTTATTACTCATTCTTGCTGGGTTTTTTTTCTATATGTTTCTGGTATATTAATCTCTGCAATCACAGATGCTGCAAGCAAATTAGCATGTTGGATATCTGCCATAGGAGAATGGTAGAATGATTTTTGAAGGCTGTACTATTGATTTTGAATATTTCATGTATTCATGTCAGTGCACGCTAATGAATCCATTCAGGGTTTCTCTCTTACATTTAAATAGATCCTTGAATGTAATGAGCACTTATTTCTAAAAGATCTGAAGAAAAGGAAGGTTAAGAAGAAACAGGGGAGTTCAGAGGGAGGGAGGCACAGGCAATGAAACAGAGCTATTTGAGAACACTTTCTCCTTTGGTCTTTTTACCTAACACACTTGATCTATCTTGGCAGATTTTTGCTCAGACATAAGTGAAACAAGACAGATGAATAAATGGGGTTGCCATGTTCAGTTAACGTTGTGTATCTCAGAAACAAGACTAAGCAGAAGGTGCAGTCTGAAAGCAATGAGGTCCTTAGAGTCAAAATAAACTTTTGTGGTTTTCAGTCTTTCCTTTCAAATTTAGATAAAGAAATATAATTTGTACTGTTAAAAATCAGATTTAGGTTTTATTTTCAAAAAGCCAGTAAAATGAATGAGGTAGTGCAAGGGTGTATTACCCAAGATTTTTGAAACAAATTGAATTATTTCATGCTATTCAGTTCCTCTCTGACTGGTGGTTTTGTAAAGAGCCTCTTTATTTCCAGGTGACACATTATGGTAAGGCCGAGTCCTTTTGGTTTTACTACTTCAAGAGCTCTCTTTTTACCTTTCCTAATGACATTGTTACTTTACTTTTATTTTTTGCAGTCCAGGTCTCATTAATATTTCTAGTGGGTTAGGGACATGTTTGGCTTAAGTGAGTCTTTTAGTTCTGAGCGGGTCGGATTCAAAAAGGAAATTCAGACGACTGACTGGAGACATAACTTTTACATACCAAATTTTTTGTGTGAGGTAAATGTTTCAGTTCTGGAATAAGATGAGTGATTTTAACTAAACAATTACAGCATTAAAGTTGAGGTACAGATAGTTGAAAGATTAGTGAAAATGGTAAAGCATACTCACTATCAAGCCTGCTCTGATACCTGTGAAAGGCTTTATTTGATTTGAATTTGCACATGAAACATTGCATCGGAACTTCCCATGCAGACTCTAGTGGATAAAAATATTATCTTTAAAAGTTACACAGGTACCTGTTCTCCCTCTATCATTTCCTCTAATGCTTCAGGACTAGTTCTTCCCAAATTGCTAATGATAGGTCAATAGTAAATCATCTCCAAAATACCATTAGCGGGACATTGCTTTTCCCAATCAGAAATCCTTACTTTATCGCTATAGGTTGAAGGGCATCAGTAGCTCAGTAGCTAGTGTTCAGCTCTCTAATCCTCTTGAACCAAACTCTCACCAGATGAAGAATTTTCATCCCGGTAAAATGCTGACTTAGTATGGGTTGTGAGGTCCTTAGCTCGTTTGTACATGTCTTGCTTATTCACTCTTCAGGCTTGAGAGAAGATGATGAAAGATGAACAAGCCCCTTGTACAAAAACATTATTTGTATTTTTTTAAGCACACTGCAGTTATATTTTAGTGGTTTAATTTTTTCCACTGTATTTGTATTGTTGTTTCTCTTTCCCTTCTCTTCCACTGGATTTCTTTTTCCTCATGTAGGCAATCATTACACACACACAACACAACTTTTACCAGACAAATGTCACACAAGCAATCACCTGACTTCTCAAAAAGAAGATCCAGTGTTCTTGAAAAGCCTTCCAGGTTAAGTGGTACCACATGGAAAATATTATAACTTTTTAAGATGTAAAAAATATTGGTGTGTTAGCTACCCAGTGCAAGCTTCAGTGAAGAGTTTTATATATATTTGTTTATACAATACAATAATTTGTGTCTTTTCTGTTTTATTCAGGTCATTGCCATTGTTATGGATATGTTTACAGATGTGGATATCTTTAGAGAAATTGTGGAGGCATCTGCCAGAGGGATTGCAGTGTACCTCCTGCTTGATGAGTCAAACTTCAGCCACTTTCTGAAAATGACAGAGAAACAAGGCTGCCAAGTTCAGAGGCTCAGGGTAAGGCTTCCTGTGTTCCTGTGCATGAACATTCAGTACTAATTCCTCCACAACCTACTGAAAAGAGTCTATTATTCAAAAAGTAGTTATCTAATGCTGCTTTTTCAAATTAACTAAGAGGTATAGATAGGTAATCTTTCAGCAGAAATTTCTCTACAAATGTTTTTCTCCTTAGAAATACTGTTATTTTTTTCATCTGTCAAAACAAGAGTATTTGATAGAATTACACAATTATTTGTAAAATAATTTTCCATTTTTATCTATTTAGGAATATTACATTTTTGAAAACTGTAGATCCTTTTCGCTTTCTATTAAAGTAATCTGCAAATAGAGTCATAAAGCTTATGTGAATTAATAAATTGCATACTTAATTTTATGATCTTTTGCTTTAAAGTTACTATCTATTAAAATACTATAAAGGGCCAAAGATTCTATTTTATTACTGTTTTCCTGAAATCTATAGTATCATGTCTGTCTGCATCATGTGTTGAGTATTATTTTTATACATGAAATATATAATTTTATCCTCTAAGAAAGATAATAAGAAGACTAACGTTCACATTTTTCACAAGACGTCCTATGCCACCCCGATATTTAACAGGGATAAGAATACAAACCATGAGGTGCACTGACCTGATGTAAATGAATCATAAATACTTCTAGATTTACTGTACTGTAGATAGCACTGAAGAACTTCCAAGGACGTTGCCAGAGTTTCTTTGCAAAGCTCTGAGCACTGCCTTGGCTGAACTTCTTATAGTTCCATTTGCAATTCCTTTTTACTGTAACTAGTTAAGCTATATTTTCTCCTGGCAAAAATATTATGAAAACTCTTCTTAGCAGCATGCATTTTAAGAACACAGTCCAAAAATCATATAGAAGTGTGGTGTATTTGTGAGGATATAGGAAGCTTTTTGTTAGGATTTTGGAGCAAAGTGGTATTTTATGCCAGTTTTTGCTATGGAATGTTCACTTAGGTCCAATTATTCCCACACTACTTACCATGTTTGTTTCTTGTGCATGAGTATGTGGGATTGCCCTCTGGTGGCCTAAAACACAGAGCTATGGGAACTTTTGGAAAGAAAACATTAAAAATATGTTGTGGGTCTGTAAAGACTGTCATGGTTGCCTTCATGAAGTTAGTATTTGGCAATATTTCCATACTCTGGAACTTGAGATACCATCATTTGCTGATTGCTTGGGTTAACTATGCCATAGAGGTTTCCAGAAATGATGTATGTCCTTTTATAGCATGAGTTTTATCCTCCCAAAATGAAAGAAATTAAGAGCATGCATTTCAAGTGATATCTCAAAAAATGCCATAGTATGCATTTTCAGATTTATTCTGTTCTATGCGCATCTACAGCTGTTTTGAAAGCTTAACTTCTTTTGTGTGGGTTCAAGGTTGTCTGTTAATATGGTTTTGTAGACCTACAGGCGTTTATACTGTGATTGAAAAAATTAATGTACATACATTAGAGTGGATTTTGTATGGATTAGTGTGGACTGGAGAGGTTTGGACTTGGCCTCTTCAGTGACATTATGTATCATACGTTTCTGTTTCATAATGATGGGAGAAATAAAATACGTATTTACTCTGCGAGGTTTGCTCAGACTACTTCAAGGTTTGTCAGAAAATGAAATATATATGCCAAAGAGAGTTGTGTGCTGGGTTTCCAGTTTAGCTGGTAATAAAGCTGTTCAAATTAATGGTCTTCTCATCCAAGTGCTACTCCCAGTGACTGTTGCTCTGGGAATAGAAACCTACTACTCTCACAGTAATTCTCCTGTGCCTTACTTTGGGATGAAGAGAAACTGCTGGTGACTATGAAAGAACTTTGGGGAAGTTTTGTTCCTTTCTCTTTTTCCCATTGCCTCCGCATTCACAAAAACCAAACTATTTTTAAGGTTTTGTGCTCTTGGCTTTTGGTCCTTCCGTTCAGTGAAAGCAGGAAGAGAGCAGAGACATCTGGATCTGTTTTTTTCCTCAGGAGCACTGGTCTTGTTATTCTGTGGCATGATTTGGTTCAGTCTTGTAGGAGTATGGCAGACACTCCTCATGCCATGAGCTCATGATGAGGAGTTTCTGTAAAGCTTTTCTGACTAAACCCCTTCTCTGGCTTTTTTCCTTTTCCTTTGAATGAGTAAAAAATGAGATGCAGTGATGAGTGAAACTGTATTTGTTAATTCATACTTACAATTCAGTAGTCTTCTGTGTGGAAAAAAGGATTTCCTTCATAAATCTACACTAAATGGCTATGCAGACGGTTTTCCTCATCTGTAGTCTGACTGCATATCATGGCATGTTTCCTCTTTATTGAAAGATATAACTGAAAAAAATGGATAGACTATATATTCTGTGATTATTTTGTAAATTCCATATAGAATAATATGAAATCAGGGGGTTACAAGGAGCTTTTTCAGTCTTTCCTGCAGCATTTCTTCTCGTGAGTTGTTTTTTACCTAATGTTCACCTTAACATCACCAGTGTAACTCAATTCAAATAAAAATTCCTTTCGTATACTTTCCCATTTCTCTTTCCCCAGTTTCATTCATCTGTTTCCTGACTGCCCTACATTTTTCCTCAGTAAGTAATGTGGGGTTTTTTTCTCCTCTCTACCTAAGATTCTTTTGATTAACTTTGTCACTGGTCTGACTTGTTGTTCAGTCAGCAATTCCTTTGCATAGAAAGATGAAGAGNTTTTCTAATGTGCCTGAGGAACCGGGTAAGCAAATGATAAGCATAACATCCAAATCTTTTTCATTTGGAAACTGGAGTTTTACATAGGAATTTTTTTTTTTTTTTTTTTTTTTTTTTTTGCTACTGGCAGGTGCTGCAGCAAACTACAAAATAGATTTATGGTGCAAAATGCAGCACCGAGACAGCAATTCCCAGTACCACCAGAATGCTCAATACAGTAACTTAATTTTGGATTAGAAACAGAGATCCAAAGCAGGCAATGTTGTTTAATTCCCAAGAAGTCAACCAAGCTCCTCAGCTGATGGCAGATCTTCATGTTTTATTTGATATGAGGTGAGGCAAGTGACAGAGGTTCCATACTCTGCAGAAACCTGTTTTTGCTTCTTCAGCAATAATGAAGAATCATCTTGCTACAGGAGAATATTGAAAGCAATTTGGCAGGAACTGTTTATCCCCTGATACTCCTCTCAGTATTTTTAGTGAATTGCAGGAATGAGAGGATAGAACCACTAATGAATTGATTTTACTTTCCTTTTGTGAAGTCTACTCCCAGATGTGCATGCTTAAATGCATAGTAGGAGCTACTCTTGAGACCTGTTATTTCTCACCAGTGTTATCAAAATCACCAAAAGTTTTCCAGTACTTTCAAGTGTAAGTCAAGTTTGGACATTAAATAGGCTTGTACAGCATGGTGTCATACCTGTGAGCAAAATTCTGTGCTAAGGAACCCCAGACTCCAGTGAAGTCACTGAGATTTTGTCTTCCATAGTTGGTCCATGGATCAGATTCAAATTCAGAATAGAAGCGAACTTGAAAAATAGTATTTGTACAGCAACTATTACCTCCTAGTAAGAAGAGATGCCTAGGATAATAAGTAACATTAGTAATGATGAACAACATGATAAATGTGACTTTTTTTTCTTTAAAGCTGTTAGGCTAAATATTAGGTAGACATCCATTTTCTTTGTGCATATTCTTGACAGGAAGAACAGGGTGAGTAATTGAACACTGATAAAACCAGACTCAACAAATAAAAAGTGCTGAAGTGAAATGTTTGAGACCATTATCTGTCACATTGAAAGGTTTTTACTGATGAAAATGAATGCATAGTGTTGAATTATACTTCAAAATTTTAAATCATGCTATGTGTCTCTCTCTGAGAAGATAGTGGTGCAGTCATACATAAAAAGAGTAGTTAGAGCTTGTTTTCTGTTCGTCAGTTGGGTGTCATTTACCTGGGTAGCCCTGATGACCATCGTTAAAACTGCAGCCACTGGATGTTTTAAACGTCCCTGAGTGTCCTACAGCCTGGTCTCGAAGGAGGGAGAAAATCCTGTGTCTGTCTTCAAAAACCTCCTAAAGCATTAAATTATTCTTCCATATGCATCCATTAGCAGTCACTGACAAAAAAAGGTTACAGGACCAGGCAGAGTCATAGAATTGTCTAGGTTGGAATGCACCTTTAAGATCATCAAGTCCAACCTTTAAGACCATTGAATCCAGACTTTCTGTTTGACTTGTTACGGCCAATCTTACGTACTTTTGTGTGTCCCACTGGCCTCGCTGGGATCCTTCATGGTGTGTATTTTACAGTTTGCCCATGATTTTCCTCTCAGGATTCATAAAGGAAGTATTGCTTTAATGCCAATGATGCATAACACTTCTGCAGTGATCAGTGACATGCTACTGTTAGCAGGGGAGTCCTGTAGCCTGAAGATGAAACCAAGTAGGAAGGTGAAGCCCAGCATTTTATACCAAACGGGGCTTGCAGATCAGTACGTATATATTTACTGCTCCTAATCCTAAGCGGAACACATTGTTATTATATATCCTCAAATATTGTCTGTATTTGGGGCAATTATTCAAAGTATGCATCCTGGCACCTAATTAGAGGGTCTGAAGTAGATGAAGAATGCCTGATGAGCTGTGGAGGAAAAGGAAGTGTTTTGTGAGAAAGGCGAGCATGATCTCTGGCACATGCCTTTGTAATGCTGCCATGTTCCTTCTGTGATTGGATGACATACCGAGGCAGCAAAAGAGTTGGCAGGATTGAGGAAGCAGGACAGAAAAGCTGCATGAGGAATAATACTGAAGAGAAGGAAAAGAAAAAGGAGAACAGAGGAAGCAGTGACTAGGAAATTTAAAAAAAAACTCCAGCAATTTAATGTAAATTTTATTCCTTTTCTTTAGATATGCCTACTTGAAGTTGTATTTCAACTTACGAGTACCTAAGGCAAAGCTTTTTTTATACAGTATTTTGCAAGCCATTAGCCTTGCTTGTGCCTCCAGCATTCCAGATTCCCAAGTGATACCCTGTCCAATACCAATCAGGCCCTATCTCAGTAAGATTTGATGTGTTCAGCTGGCATGTCTTTAGGCCAGCATTACTTGTTATGGTGATTTGGAAATGTGTAAGCTGCCCCTCAAGTTACCTTTTTCAAATTGCAACGACATAAGTATAATTTAACAGAGTTAAATATAAATCTGACATACAAATATAATGACAAAGTATATGGAATTGGGTAAAACAGTCGTTGAAGTAAATGCAAATTTCATGACTAATTCACAAAATTTTATTTTATAGTAAATAAGTGTTTACTATTCTAACAATCTTCAGAATAGCTAAATTCCAGTATTTTCTTCTTCTCTTTTTCAGGAATTACTTTTCCCACACTATTTCACTTCCAAATAAAAGGTTTTTATTAAATTACTTTTACTTAAAACTTGAGTAGTTGCTGGAGAAATAATAATTTTCTTCAGTGAGATTGGCTTGTTCAAAGTTCAACAAAAACTGTACTGGAAAGCAGGAAAACTGACTTTCATTGATAAAAAAACTTACAATGGGAGTGCAGAAAACTTGAAAGACATCATGCTAGAGTGTCAAAAGTGATTAGCAGGTAGAGATGCAAAATTATGTTAACCTCCCATTCAGTAACGCAAATTGCGTTGTTACTGGTATTGATTCTTTTTTAGCTGTTTCTGAAAATAGACCTAAGCATCCACCTGTATTTTCACTTTTAAAATTTTTACCTTTTAAAATTTTCCAGCACTTCTAGATAATACTCCTCTTATTTAATCAATTTGATATGCCAAATTAAGAGATCAAGTTTATGTTTTATGTTTCTAGCACATTTGCAAAGCATTTAGGTCACAAACAAAAGTAATTTTTAAATGCTGTCTTTGTACATTTTAACTGAGTTGCATTTTTGTTCAAACACAGCTTGACAAAAATGCTAAGTAAAACCTGACCTAATAAATGAAACTTAAAGAATTTGGGAACTTGGATAGCTTGAGTAAAACCGTAATTTGCCAGCTTAGCAGCTTTTAGGTATAACTCCTACTTCTTTGATTTGATTTTTCTTTTGGTAAAAGTTTAAGATACCAACAATGAAATATATAGTGGTTAAGAAAGCATGTGTTATTTGGAAATGTGGTTTCATTTCATGGAGATTTTCTCCTAATTTTTTGAAATTTCTATTTGGAAATATAAGGTTCATTGGACTGTAGTAGACACTGTATCATTAAAAATCCTACAACTTTTATCTATCAGAGCTTTCTATGTTTTAAGTAAATGCATAAGCACTCCCATAGACAATAAAGGTTTATGTATTGCAAATTCAGTCATACTTTATAGGCTGGAGTCTGAAATACTTTTGTAATTTTAAACACCTCTACAGCTTCCTGAGGAGGCGAAGTGTAGAGGGAGGGAGGTGCCGATCTCTTCTTCCTGGTATCCAGTGACAGGACATGTGGGAATGGTTCAAAGCTGTGCTAGGGGAGGTCTAGACTGGACATTGGGAAGCATTTCTTTACCCATAGGATGGTCAAACACTGGAACAGGCTTCCTAGAGAGGTGGTCAATGCCTCAAGCCGTTCAGTGTTAAGAGGCATTTGGACAATGCCCTTAATATGCTTTGGCTTTGAGTAAGCACTGAATTGGTGAGGCAGTTGGACTAGATGATTGTTATCAGTTCCTTCAGACGGCAATAGACTATTTATTCCATTCTATTCTATTCTATTCTATTCTATTCTATTCTATTCTATTCTATTCTATTCTATTCTATTCTATTCTATTCTATTCTATTCCATTCTATCCTTTATTTTATCCCCCTGGTTTTGCTGGATTTACCTCTACAATACCTTAATTCATTTTGCTTCAAGAACAGCTCTAATCCATCTGTGTCTGGCCTTTACAGAGAACGTCTGCTGTGATTTTCAACCTGTCAACCTGTGAACCTTTTTCAACCTGTTTCAACCTTGTAGCAGTCTCATGAAACAAAACATTCCTCTGTATTAACAAGTCTTATATTCCACTATTTTCATACATACATTCTGTGTAATAATCATACAGATTCTGTTTTCTTACTGCCAGTGCTAAACTATGGATTTCACTCCCACTGAGATACTTGTAAATGGCCACAAATTGGCATTGCTGGAACAAATATTGCAAGGCTAGAAGCTATAGTAAATATTGTGATCATTCACAGCTGTATTCCAAGCTATTTTTATGTCTTGTAAAGCATTTTGTATCTCACAGCCACATGATGTAGATGCTGTAGGTTGGTTTGCATTGAATATAAATGTTATTTTTTCTATAAATTAAGCACCTTTCTATGACAATTTCTGATAAATGCGTTTGGGTTTTTTTTTGTACATCCATGTAAGAACTTTTTGAAAATTATTATTAGTACAGTTCAGAAAGTGTTGTGGCACTTCTTTTGAATTATTTTATTTCTATGAGCTTAAAAAACAAGTAGAGAGAGAAAAAAATAAATACCCTGGCTCAGCTGAATCAATTTCATCCACAGTCCGAGAAAAAAATTAACCACATTTTTGACATCCAACATGGAAAATTTCCCAAGTGCAGTTTACTGAGTTTGCATAAGTAAAACATAAATCTTCTTAATAGAATTCAAACCTAACTGCTGCATAGAGTTCGTGCTGTGATAGCACCTCTGAATTTAGAAATGTGATTGATCCCCTGATGCAAAGCTGATTGAGAAATCTTAGTGATGGTAAAACGGCAAGGGATTCTGGCACCAGGTGGATTCAATGGATCATCCTAGGGTGGAGTATCTGTATTTGTAGCTAAGGCAGCCTTATTAAATTACAAGAAAAGAGATCCTGGCTCTTTAGGTGTTGTCTCTAATTAGCTGAGATGCTTGGAAAACTTCTAAATATTGTACATCAGATGATGAAAATAATTATTTTTTTATGGTACAAAACCTCTTTCTGTTGTTGAAGACTTCTTGTGCCAGAACCTCATTTCTGGGAGTGGTGGCTATGGAAGAGGGGAATATAATTTTCTGTGGTCTTGGGAATCTCATCAGTCTTTAAGAAAAAACAATAACTTGCCATTTTGGGTGTCTAGGGGTCAAGTCTGATCAGAGTTTACTTCCCTGCAGAGTTTATTAATATGCAATAATATAACTTTTCTCCTACTATACCTCTGTCTTTTAAACCCTGGGATGCTAAATATGGAATATAGTATAACAATTCAAGTATTTCAATTGTCTTTTTCAGAACATGAGGGTGCGGACAGTAAAAGGACAAGATTACTATTCTAAAACAGGAGCAAAATTCCATGGAAAAATGGAACAAAAATTTATTCTTGTTGACTGTAAGAAAGTCATATATGGTTCTTACAGGTAAGATCAGCCACTGAGTTGTCCATAGAAAACCTGTCATCTCAGTAGTCCTCCTACTGCGAATTTGGGTTTTTTCTATGTCTGAAAATTCTTCCAGGGAACTCTATGGGCAAATTTTATTATCTTTTCTGTAATTTAACAAGTTATGATAGATACTTATAGCTAACCAGCCTAACACGGAGCCAAATTTTGAGATACCCTGTTAGTTTTTCACAAATAAGAAATAAAGGATATAGCTTTTGCTACAGATGAAGACTTACTAAAAAAACCCATTTGATTTGTCTTATATTGTCTGAATTATTCTTGTTTAACATTCACTTCCGAAAAGGCTGTCAAAATTATTTTATAAGCTCTCTTGGATAATTCCTCTTAACAATAATCTTCTAAAGCTAATGTTATAGACCTATTCTATGGCACTCCATAGTGTATCATGGTCAAGTTCAGAATTGATCCAGTTAAGTTGACACAGTCTCTCATTATATTTGGCTAAGTTTCTTTATTCTTCTTTCCATTTCATTTACAGTGTGTGTGTGCAAAATATAGGCTGGAAGAATTTGTAGCCTTGCAGAGCTGGAAAAAAATACAAGTTCAAGCAGGGATAGCTTTATCTCACATATTATTAAATATTTTCCTTCTTTTCATACTACACATCTCTCCTTTGGCCTACTGAATTAGTTTCCGCCAACGTAGTGCCTGGGTGCCAGATCCACAGCCACTGACTTTCATAGATTTTCACCACTGTAAGCTTTCAAAAATCTGAGGGTTTATTTCCTCTGAGACTCGGCCAGCCCCAGTTCAGACTGATGTCTATAAATGGTAGTGAGGTAAGTGACAAGTTCATAAATGAATCAGTATAAGAGAGTCCAGGGAGATTCTGCCTGTTTTGACATCTACACACAGTGCTGGAGTCTGTGAGAATGTGATAGTTTTTCTCATTTCATTGTGAAAAATAGCAGTGCTTTAAGACCTAGCAACACAGGGGCTGAAATCATCAATTTCTGTAAAAATTAAGCTTACTTTGTAAAAGAATCCAGTGATTCATAACAGGAAAGACAAGTCTTTCTGAATTCCTGCTCTCTGAACTCAATTTTAAGTTTAGAGGTTTTTTTAAATATTAAAACAGATACTACTCTTAATTGTGAAAATAAATAGAAAAAACTTTTGCATCATGATTTGATTTAATCTCATCACACTATTATTTTCTGAAAGATACAAAACTGACAAAAATAAAACTAAATCAGTAAGCTATTTACATGAGTACAATAAGACTATTTTTTAACATCCAGAATACAAATGCAAATAAAATAAGTTCATTGATTTAATATATTTTTTTCACCTTTTTTCATGAAAGTAGGATTGCAAAACAGATTTCTTTTCCTTGTTATAATCTACAAATTGCATGCTTTCGACACCATGCTGTTAGGCTTGTTGAAGCATCCTTAATGTAGATGTTAATGTATTTTATCATATTTTGTAGCTGTAAAGTAGCTATAGCTACTTAGTTTTGAGTATGTGTTCAGCCTTTCTTAGTACAGTAGAAAAAAGGAAAATTTCCTTCATCAGTTCATTTCAGTTAAAAGAAATGTTCATATCCAATCTGGTGTGAGTATTAGAAAATGTAAACTTTTTAACAGTTCTGAAGTGCATTTTTTTGAAAATGTGTCTAGAGTGAAGTACATTTAGAACTGTTGAAGCAGTTCTACATATTATTTCAAATGTATTTGTTTCACAACATAACCACATATTAACATTCTCTGACTCAGTGGCTCTAGTCAATCCTGGCTTAGTCTTTGTAGAGGTAATTTTGTGCCGTTAGGTGTTTGTACTCCACTGTTCTACATTTGTGACTACTTTTTTGCAATATCCACTTTATATAAGAGCAATTAAGTAGTTATAGACTAATTCGTGCTCCCACTGAAAGCATGGAAAGTCTCCAGCTGAGTTCGATTGGTATTACCTTCCCAATCCAAATTGCATGATTCATACTTCCAATTTATTTATTTATTAAGAAAGTATTTGTACAAAACCCAAGTTTGTGTGAAAGCTTTCTTGCAGGGAAGGACCAGTGTATCTTAGTTCAAAAGAACTGTTTCTAATGGTCATTTATTCTTCTTTCAGCTTTATGTGGTCATTTGAAAAAACCAACCTCAGTATGGTTCAAGTTATCACCGGACAGCTGGTTGAATCCTTTGATGAAGAGTTCAGGACACTGTATGCCCGTTCTTCTGTTCCTAGTTCATTTGCTCCAGAATTAGTGCGGGTCAACAGCCGCAGGACACTCTGGAATAATGATACATATCAACACTCGGTGTCTTCCTTGGCTTCAGTTTCTAGTCAAAGAAACCTCTTTGGTAGGCAAGACAAGGTTCACAATATAGATCCTATTTGTTGGAAAACTCGTGGAAGATATGCAGTAAATGAAATAGAGAAATATGGGTTGAGAAATCAAGCCTATAATAAACAACCATTTCATCCAGGTTTTAATATGCAAAATTCAATCCAGCAGTATCAACCTAGTGAAAAAAATGAGCACTGGAAGAGACATAGTTATGCTGGGGAGAAGCCAGAAAGGACACCTTACCTATTGCTCAACAGGGCTATTAACAGAGCTAACAATCCATCAAATACTTGGAAAATGACATCTGATACCCTTAGTATTGTTTCTTCATTACGAGGAGGATATGCAAATAATTACAATACACCCCAGCAAAGTTTTGCCGATCAGTTTTCACGACCAAAGGTAAATCTTGCAGAAAGAAACTCAATTGTACGGAGGTCTTTTAATGGGACAGATAATCATATCCGCCATCTGCAGCAAAGGATGCCGACCCTCGAACACACAACCAAATCATTCCTACGTAACTGGCGAATTAAGTCATATTTGAACGATCAATCAGATTACCCGGTAGAGTCTAATGGGTCGGCCTTGGGTGACAGATATGACAGCTATGACACAGCTGAAAATATCAAAGCTCATGCTCTGTATTCTCATTCTCGCTTACGATCGTCATTGGTGTTTCAGCCAACTTTACCTGAACAGCAGGAAGTGAGCAGCTGTGCAAGTTCTTCAAATTCAACTATAATTGGGTCAGAGGGGAGTGCAACACCTAAAGGGACATCTAATCATGCTCCAAGTGTGGAAAATGGAACGGATAATATTTTAGAAGAGCTTGACACAAACGTCTCACTTAAATCAGATGCACCAAAAAACCACAGAATTCATATTGCAGACAACACGAAACCTACTGTAAATTCCAATGCAACAGGCGACTCATCTCTCTACTTGTACACAACACTGTGTGCAGACAAACATGCAGAAAATCTGAAGAACATTCAAAATGAAAATATGCTAAAAAGGAGAAGTTTTCCCATGTTTAATTCGAAGTCCATACTAGACCCTGGTGCCAACAAACATGCATCCAGTTATGTTTACAGCACATTGACTAGGCATAGACTTAAGCAGCCAGTGAGTCAAAAACTTCCAGAAGAGACGCTGAAGAGCTCTAAAAGTTTGCACAGTGTGACCAACCACTTGCCACAGGAGGAAAAGAACCTTAAAGGAGAGCTAAAGAGCCCAACTGCTAGCAAGGCAATCTCCATGGCTGCCCTCACTGAAGCTAGCAAAGAGGAATCTTGTAAGGATTGCACATCAAAGAAAGAAAGTAAGAGTTCTCCAAGTTTTCTAAAGAAAGGATCCCAGAAACTGCGGTCACTTCTTAATCTCACACCAGACAAGAAGGAAAACTTGTCAAAAAACAAAGGTACTGCCTTTTACAGAATGTGTAGTAGTTCTGATACATTGGTTTCTGAAGAAGAGAATCAAAAACCAAAGATTTCTGAGAATAAGACAGATTCTTCCCCAAGGAGAAAGAGAAACACATCATCAAATTCTCAAGGTAGCTTGAACAGAAGTAAAGAAGATGTCACTGGGAGCCCCAAAAAGTCTCCAAAGTCTCCGAAGTCACCAAAACCTCAAAAACCTCCCTCGGATGAAAGCAATAAAAAGTGCCCTCTCTTGTGCCCCCTTGAAAGCAAGTTCATAGAAACTGCAGGAGATGCATCTACCCCGAGATTTAATACAGAACAGATTCAGTATCAAGACGTAAAGGAAGTCACCACAAACACTGCTCCCGAAAGTGCCCCTGTTTCTGCTCTTCAAAGAGCAAGTTCAATGACACCGCAGCTGGCAAGCTCAAAACGCCAAGAGGAGCTAAGATCTCGTTTGAGTGAAAGGCGTGTTTATAGTCGCTTTGAGCCATTCTGTAAGATAGAAAATGCTAGCCAATCTGCAGGAAATGCACCCAACAGCAGTTCACATCTCTCAGATATCAAAAGCAAGACCTTAGGGAATAATTACGGGAGGAGTAATCACATGGTCGGCTACAACTCAACTGCTTACCATCCATTGCAGCCTAATGAAAATAAGCTGAGAGGTTTTATGCAAAAGTTTGGGAACTTCCTACACAAAAACAAGTAAAACTTTTGTTGATTATGTTGAAATACAGCAAGAGTAGCAAAGCTGGACATAATCTTAACTGGACAAGACTGACAGGCAACTTTTGTAGAGCTTACTTGGGTTTCTTCTTGGGTCTAGGACATTGGAATGAATGTACATATTTTTGCATAATTATCCTATGATTGTTATACTTAAGTCTTTACAGAGATTCTGTGTCCAGAAGATGTCTCAAGGGAGTTGTTTATAGTGTTTATATTGTAAGATTAATTTTATACATTTTCTTTGTGAAGAAAGTACGTACTAGCATATTGTAAGGTTAAGTGTGAGGGAAAAAAAGATGGAGGACATTTTTAAACTTCAAATAATACTTTTTCAAAAGATTTTCCCTTTAAAAATAGGATAGCACTAGGAATAGTGGCTTGCATTTTTTCATCAGTTATGTACATTTTCAAATGATAAACACAAAAGTTAGTGCATTGCATGTTACTTATCTTTAATTTTTGAAAACCTCCTTTAGGCTTCATCTTGTTAATAATTTACCCCATAGCATCCATCAAACTGTTAGGGCAGCAGATGGATCTATCTTACTTTATTGAATTTTACATGTAATATGATATTTTTCTGAAGTATTTGGCACACAGATCTTAAAGTGACCTTAATCTGAGCTTTCACAGACTTGTTTACATGGTTAAACTAGTGTGAATGTAGGATGAACCCTAAAAAAACTGTTTATAAAAAAGGTGCCTTGGACATAACTTGCAAATAGTTTAAATTTCAATGGGTTAATTGCATTTGTATAACATGCCAGTATTCTGTAATGTATTCTAAAATTAGCTTTTTGTTACATTTTTCTATTTGGTATTTAAAAAAAAAAATTGCCTGTGGACTTCCATTTCTCAGGTAAGTTTTTGAGTTTCTCATGAAACAGTCTGTTTTAAATGTTGCAAGATATATTTGCAGCTCTGACTTTAATAACCTAGTTTTTAAAATAAGGTTGCAAATGCTTAGACTAGGCACGTGAGGAAGATTGCAAGCTCAACCCTGCAATGCTGCCTTATGTCTGGATGAGTATTACAAGACCAGGAGCAATTAGGCATGTAAAAATGAGATTTATTGAAGTCACCACGTCAAACAATAAAGCGCCACTCCTAAGCCAAAGAAAGTATCAATGAAGGGTGATAGTAGCAAAGGTTTAACCTTTATGAAGGTATTTAGGCACCTGGCTGCAGTCTAAGGGACACATTTTTGTGCATCCAAGCCTCTCGGTCATAAAAAACGTCCTGATACTAAGTGCCTATGCCAGGTTAGTACTTACAAAAAACAGGCAGGGTGTTTGGGCAGCAGCATGCCATCCACTTCTCGTCTGCAATGTGCAGCCAGAACATCCAGCTGGCTCACGCCCTCCTGAGTGTGGAGTTTGTCTTTTAGGAGAATGCCATAACCATTTAGTTGCAAGATGCTCTGCAACAGTTTTGTTCCAAATTCAGAAATTTGGGAAAATTCACTGCTGAATGCTTACAATCCTTACCCAAGGTCTTCATGTTTCAGGAGCATGTTTTAGGAGAACACTTCACACTTAGATCTGAAAGGTCCTACAGCATTCTGTGGAGGACTCCCACTAGGAAGGTCTTGGCTTTATTCTTTCAAAAGAAAAACCACAAAGGCATTTCGTGCACCAGCTAGATTGAGTTCATTTGTCTCATCTACCTCTGGCCCTGGGAAGAGAATTTTTTATGGAAATCTACTTCTCACCAAGAATCTGCTCTAGCTCCTGTGAACTCACCATAGTTATTGTCAGTGATTTCAGAGAAGCAGTGGCAGATTTTTGTTCAAACTGTTTCTCAGGCAGCCTTATTAGGTTGATGCATCATAGCAGTAACTCTTTCACTGTGGAGATGGTATTTATTCATCAGAGTGGCAAAGTCATGCATCTCACTCCTCTGCAGAAAGTTTCAGTCTCCCCATCACCTGAGACCACAGAAGAGACTTTATGAATTTCTTGATGAACACAGGTCACTTTGTTCACAAGAGGAAATGGCCTAAAGTTGCACCAGGGGAGGTTTAGACTGGATGTTAGGAAAAAATTATACACTGAAGGGGTTATTAAGCATTGAAACAGGCTGGCCAGGGAAGTGGTTGAGGCACCATCCCTGGAAGTATTTAGAAGATGGGTAGACGTGGTGCTCAGAGATATGGTTTGCTGATGGTTTTTGTCAGAGTTAGGTTGATGGTTGGACTAGATGATCTGAAAAGTCCCTTCCAACCTAGGCAATTCTATGATTTATACTGAAATATTCTGTCCTGACAGAGGTAGAATTTTTAGACCCAAGGAGTGTCTCCTTAGTGCTCTAGATACATTTTCAATATAGGCACAACATACTTCCACAGCTCCATGGCAAACAGCAATGCAATACTGTACTTTTTATAACTCTAAATATTTTTTAGCAGGGCAGACAGATATTCAGGATGGTGTCTGAATTTACAGTGAAGCAAAGGAACTTAATCAAGATGCAGGTGGTGCTAAAAACAGTGTGGGTAGTTTTTAGGAGGATCTTTAGTTTTTCTTTTTACTCTTACGAGCTCTGACGTACACCTGCAGGCAGTACTATCTTTGTGAATGAAATGAGAGAGGGAGAACAAGGGTCTCGGGGCAAGTTTTGAAGTGACAGTGCTCTCCATTTTGTAGTAAACATTGGAAAATCTGTTTTGATACAGTTTACTGTATTTTTCAAAGTAGATTGCTAACTAGAGAGTCCTGAGGAGGCAGATATTTTATTTTACCAAGTCAGCTATGTTTATAGGTATATACTGCTATTGTACCTACACAGATCACAGAATCACAGAATCATAGGGTTGGAAGGGATGTTAGTAGATCATCTAGTCCAACCCCCCTGCCAGAGCAGGGCCACCTTAGAGCAGGTTACACAGGAACGCGTCCAGGCGGGTTTTGAATGTCTCCAGAGACGGAGACTCCACCACCTCCCTGGGCAGCCTGTTCCAGTGCTCTGCCACCCTCACAGTAAAGAAGTTCCTCCTCATGTTTAGGTGGAACCTCCTATACTCAAGTTTGTGCCCGTTACCTCTTGTCCTGTCTCTGGGCAGCACTGAAAAGAGCCTGGCCCCATCCTCCTGACACCCACCCTTCAAGTATTTATAAGTGTTGATTAGATGATGATTAAGAGCCTTCAGTGAAGAGTCTGCTCATTGACTTAATAAAGCAAAAAAGTAATCACAGTAGAACTAGCTTTTTTTCATTTTCAGATCTCTCCTCAGAGACCCCACGTAGGAATGTTGCTACATTAAGGCCTGATCCAAGGTTAATTGAAATGAATGCAAAAGACCACCACAGAGCCCAGTGGAAGTAGGATCAGACAGTTAATGTACTGACACCATTATTTTAGAAATATTACAAGATGAAATGCTGTTTGGGGGCTCTGATACCATGGGAATAGCATCCCAATGCCCTGCCTGCAGCTGTGGTTGGGAAGGTGGGGAGCACACTGGGGAGCGCCACAGGTGGAGTAAGGACCAACTGTTATTTTCTTGCCTCCAGAATTGTGTGTTAAAGGTGGGAAAACAAAACTTATCCAGTCCTGTCTGATCTGCCTCATGTCTCTGTGGGAACCTAGCTGTTTCACAAGGTAGAAAGGAAAAATATGGAAAAAAAGAAAGATGCCAGCTCTTTGGATCAGCAAAGGGATATGCACAATTTTGGAGTTTCTCTTTTTGAACTTCCTTTTCCCAAAGCTTGTCTTGGTGTTTCTGCTTTTCCAAGGAGATGCAAGGTGTCCTGAATGCGCTCTGCACGTTGCAAGTGTGTTACACCCCGCGCACACCCAGTGCACTCCCAGTTTTGTAAGGCTGTGAAGTAACAGATGTTGCCCTGCAGGATGGTCGTTAGGCCAAACCCATAAAAGATGGCATGTCATTTCCACATTAAATAAAACTCACATCAGCGTCGTAATAGGTCTAGTAGGATGGCTGTACAAAAGCCGATCAGAGTTACGCAGTGCTGAGCGTGGCCCTTGGGAGCACCATTGTCAGCGGAGGACAGAGCAGATTTCCAAGAGACACAGGATCCTCGTGCGGTGCCCATTCAATTCACATCATAAATAAAACACCCCTACCTATGATCATAATACCTGGTGAATAAATTGCTTCATTTCTTCAGCCTTGCAGTAAACAATTCTTGCCGCCTTTCAGATTGCAAAATGTTGTTTGTCCTCGTGTTAATGAGCTTGCACTGCATTCTTTATTCATGCTAACAACCATGAGCTAGATGTAAAGAAAGGTTAAAAATTAAGAAAAAATAATCTTCCAGCTGTCTAGCATGTGAGGGTAGTAGTATTTATTACAAACCTTGAGAGAAACTGAAAGCTTATCAGGCAATAAATGTTTGTGCACTGATAGGTGAAAAATTCAGAGAAAAAAGTGTTAGATTATTTTTTGGCTTTCTGGAATGTATTAGGAAACATTGTGGCTTATATATGAAGTCATAACAAAAATAATACCAAAAATCTGTTGCAAGACAATTTAAAAATAAAATTTAAAATGGCCCCAGTAAGCTGTACGATATATTTATTGTTGTTTGTAGCATTATGTGGGATAAGTTGTACAACCAACAAGTAGCTTTTCAGCTGTGTAATGCAGAGAGATCAGTAAGGTTATGGTGGTACTTATTGTACCTTATTCCCCATATCAATATTGTATGCACAGTACAGCATTCGGGTGGCTTTTTTAGGTTGTTTTCATTTAAGTGAGGACAGTTAGAGCAACATAAAGCTGCTGTAGTTCACGGGTAATTGAGACATGTTACTCCAGTTTTGTCTTCACTTGCATGAGTACATATTCCATTAGCACCCCGGTGACAAGAGAGTGCAGTGCTCAAAAAGCCGTCTTGCCATTTCATTCTTTATTTCATACAGGTGCTTACAGATGTCTTCGTACCTTTCTAAGGGTCTGACATTTTTCATCATTTTCAACTCAAAACTAAGAGTTACAGTTAGGTCTCCATTTTTCACATTTTGACGTGATGCCTAAAACATATTGCATGTTCTGAGAACTGTTTTCTGTATTGAGAAATGGGATGGAAGAAGATATTTGCTCTTGGACAGTTCAGAACAGAGCTGCCTTCCTGTTAAGCAAAGCCAATAGTGTGGATTTCTACTTTAGTGATGTTGACTAGCTAAGTTTTCATCCCCTTCACCTCCTTCTTGCTCAGAGTCGTCCCCAGAGGGATACAGGGAGCTACATTCCCAAATCAATTTTTTGTGTATCTTGAAAACATCTTTGCGTATTTCTGGAAGAGAATCTGGTTTACTAAAAATGACTGGACATCGCTTTAGAAGAAGCTGCTATGAAGATTATGCATCTTTCTCCCACCATGTGAGTTACACTAACTAAAAAGTCAATAGAAAAGTGCAAAAGATAGTTGGAGGGAAAAATAATTGTTTCTGATAAAAGGTCCATGATACATATTTATTTTGATAATGTTACTTCCATATGTAATTACATGTAGCAAAAATTTGCTTCTTTTCTCTCCAAAACAGACAAAATTTATGACAGCTGAAGTAGAAATATTTTAAAGCCGAAGCACCAGTGGTCATATTTTATTGTTTTTGAGAAACAAATGCTACTCATTTATTAGCATTCAAATACAGGACTTTTACATGTCTGTTGTACATTGTCTGTTCTTGCCTCATTTTGTAATCAACATGCTCAAAATTCAGACTGATTTTTCTGCAGCTTCCCAAGCCCTTGAATAATACTCTGAAGAACTGATACAACTGGGCATAAAACACACACTCAGCTTTTTAAACTAGGCAGTCTCAGGATAAAGCATAACACCAGGCATATGTGTTTTGTTCGATTTTGGTGTGGTCCAAATCTCAGTGTAGTCTTAGCTGATGTATTTCGTAAAACTGTAATATACCCTTTCATGGTTCTCATTTGGCTATGTCTAATTCTGGAATTCTGGAATGTCTGGAATTCTGGTTTGAGAGTTTAGATCAATCTTCCTTCGTGCAGGGTCTTTGGATCCTTGGTGATCTATAAGATTTCAAAAGGTGACATGGAAGTGAATTCAGGTGACTAAAAAAATGCAACCAGACAAAACAGAAAAGCATTTGTGCATATTTCCACATACAGCAAAGGAAGCAAGTAAAACCAGAAGATAAAGTGATAAGTCAACATTCATAACGTACTTTTTACCAGTTGAAAATGGAAGTTGGTACACCAATGCTGCAGGAAAAAAAAATAATAAGTCCTCTGATTAACAAAAGCTGAGAAGCACTGATCTAGATGATGCAAAACAAGCATAAGAGGTGCTATGAACAGACAAGACCCAGAACAGATATTACTGAGTAATTTTTGAGGAAAAAAAATTAAAAAAGGAATTCCATCAAGTTGGTTTCAGTACTGACAGATGTAAAAGACTGTGCTGGTTTCATTTAAAATTTTTACTTGATATGAAAATCCTTTTCTCAGATGGAACTCCCGGATTACATAGCAGCTATGTTATGGATATACTGTGTATGTACAGATACAAACCAAAAATTGTCCTGAAATAACTTATTAATTCTATTTTTTACCAAATAAAATGTTTCTTTTAAAGCTCAGCTCGTTCCTGTGTTCTTGTTTTCACTGGCTCATACTGTTATTAACATTTTTCACTTCAAAATGTAGAACATCTTTTTAAAGAATGCTGACATCAGATGTCTTGAGCGAGATGATGTAAATCGAGGTCTTAAAGCTGCTTTGTGGTAGCATCACTATTTGCACATCTGCTGCATCTTCTACGGGACCAACAGTCCACTCAAACAACAGAGAAAGGACCAAAGCCGACATCACTGTGATGTAAAATTTCTGGAATAAAATATAGGTAGCAATAAGCTGGATCAAAAATTAAATAGGGTAAGTTCAACTATGTTAGCATCCCATGTTTATTTTCAGAGCCTTGTAACGCTTCCTTGCTCTGACACTTGGATTTGTTTGCCTTCCTGTTAATTCTGCCTCGCTAGCGATGTCAGGTTCAATAGTCTGTTCTGTGTCCTCCTTCCATCTCCACCTTAATTTCCTCCTTCCTATTTACATAGCTTCAGAAGCTTCAGAAATCTGTTTGCCTACTTCTTGTCTTGGGAAAAAATCTCTTCCATCACATTGCTTGAGAGAATTAGCTTCAGACACCTCCATGCATGAGTGCGTGCTACTACTGAATGGCTAATGAGAGATTGATTTTGAATCCTGAATATTTGCTCGATGCCTTTGAAAAGCACTAGGAAACATGGTAGCCTTTCTGAACATTTTACAGTCTGTATTTACAGTCTATATTACAGTCTGAATATTTTACAGTCATTAAGTCTATATAATAGACTTAATGGAGGAAGGCAATGACGAGGAAGAGAGGAAGTGAAAAGTTAAAAAGACAAAAGTTATAAAACAGTGAGGTGGTTACTCAGTTACCATGTATGAAAACTTTGAGGGTTGGGGTTGTGGCAGTATGCATGCAGACACGCAGGCATGTACCTGTATGCATAATACCAAAGCTCCTACTTGTACAGGAACTACTACTTGCATAGTAATATAAGTAAGATTCATCTTGGTTAATTGAGCTCAAGCCTTTTTTCAGTTCCCACACACCAGAAGTCATAATAATTCCCATCTCTTCTCCTTTCCTTCCCATTTCCCTCATTTAAGTCCAACCTAAACTCTGCAGCATTTAAGCGTTGCTAGGTAAATATTAAAAACCACCTGAACCTTTTAATTTTCTGGACATATCAATTGGATTGAGTAGGAAGCTGTGCCTATAGCCAAATGAGGACAAGACTGATGACTGTATGAGCTGGGGATTTCTGACAGGAAAATACTTGCATGCCGTTCATTACTGAAAATTAAAGTATGCTGATTTTTGACAAAACTAGAATAATTGCAGTGAGTTGTGGCGGAATTACTTGCATCTCAAAGAATTCCTATAGCTGAATTAGACGTGTCATCCCCTTTCAGCGGATGCGGAGCCCTACTACTTTCACACGCTGGAGCAGCTGTGGGTGCAGACACAAGTGTCTCCTAGTTTTACCTCCATCCAGTTCCACTGCCTTGAATTTATCAATAATATGAGTGACCTGGAGAGTCCATTTCCACGTGTGTAAGCTGGGTCTTGCACACACTAACAGAAAAACTTGTTTCTATTAAGTGTCTGTAAAATTGTCACTTTCGGTACTGCAGATCTTTGTATGTAATAAACAGCTGCTCCTTATGTGTCTCAAAAATGACTAAATATCACACTGTATGTGAGACATCGAGCTATTTTTTATCTTGAAGTAGTTTCTAGTTGTAGTCAGGTCACTATATTGTGATGAATGTCACAGTAAGTAAGTAAGTAGTCATAGGATCATAGAATTGCCTAGGTTGGAAGTGACCTTACAGATCTTCCAGTCCAACCATCAACCTAACTGACAAAAACCATCAGTAAACCATATCTCTGAGCACCGCATCTACCCATCTTTTAATGACTTCCAGGGATGGTGCCTCAACCTCTTCCCTGGGCAGCCTGTTTCAATGCTTAATAACCCTTTCAGTGTAAAAATTTTTTCCTAATATCTAGTCTAAACCTCCCCTGGCACAACTTGAGGCCATTTCAATTTGTCCTATTGCCTGTCACTTGGGAGAAGAGACCGACCCCCACCTCTCTACAACCTCCTTTCAGGTAGTTGTAGAGAGCGATAAAGTCTCCCCTCCGCCTCCTTTTCTCCAGGCTGAACAACTCCAGCTCCGTTTAAGTCAACATTTAAATAACAAAAAAGATTTACCATTACTCTTTGTGTGCAATGGCCAGTTTCAGACCATGGTCTTCACAATTGTTCTGTTTGACTTGCTCCTCAAAATAAAAGTATCTCAGTGCTTTCTGAGGTGTGACAGACAGTTGGCTTTTACAGTTTGTCGAAATCTGCAGATGCCTGCATCCAAGTGATGCAGAGGACTCAGTCTGTAAGCAGACGAGTCAATGAGGCAGCCAGGTCTTGGGGTCGGGAGGGTCTCAGAAATTCATGATAGTGTCCCTCATTAAAAGCATTACAGTGATCAGTGTAGGCCACAAGGAAGCAGATGGTTGCCATACTTATTCTCACACTGATAAGCCTGTCAGCGAGAGAAGTTCTGTCAAAGTGGTGTGCGTACTTCAAGATTCATATCCTCTGTTTCTCCTCTTCTGAGCAGGGTAAGGGTTTGTGGAAAAACACACAAGAGCTGGAGGAAAAGAGATTTAGGAAGATCAGAAGCCTGATTGTCAGCAGATTTTGTTCTCACACCCCACATAAAAAGCCTTACAACATCTATAAGCCTTACTTACAAATAAGTACACAATCTCTTTTCAGCCAAGTAACTCACCGCGGAGCCTCTCTGCTGTTGTCCAAGAGATCACGCCATCGTCCTTTGATGCTTCAAATGATCAGGCAGAGGCAAGATCACAAATCGCGGATCCATATAAATGTCCTTCTCACTTGCTGAGGAGGCATAAGCTCCAAAAGAGAAGTGTGCCTCCCTCTGCAGATTTCAAGAACGGATGTTCCACAAACTAGCTTTTTTTAAACTTGATTTCCTTATGATTTTGTCATACACAGTGTGCAGACTTATAGCAATAAAACTACCCAAACAATAAAGTATTGAACCTTTAGGAGATTATGAAGAGAATGAAAGTTTGTCTGAAGCATTTCTGTCCTTTTTTTCCCACCCACCCCACAGATGTGGCCAGAGAGTAAAAAGCAATGAAATTAAGAGTAAACCAAAGGGCATCTTTGTGTCTCATACGTGTTCATACTTTTTCTTCTACCGGGGCTTCTTCACTACACACTGGTTTTAACTCTCTGCTGAAACCGTGTGGGCTCAAGTAGCACTTCTTACACTGGTCTCCAAACCCATTTCAGAGACTTGTGTTTAATCCCCCATTTATTGCATTATTTAATTCACCCCTCTGTGAGGATTTTTAAAATATAATCTATACTGAACTATATTTTTCCTGAAGACTATCACTTGTTATAGAGCTAATATTTTGAAGGTTATATATAGATATATATATATATACACACACACTTATTTTCCAGCTTGATCAGCTCTAAAGACATCAAATACATTCAACAATGATCTACAATTCAAAAGAGATTACTTTCTCAGAAGATAAAAATTTGGTCTCTAATCTTTAGCTTAACAGGCAATATTTTATTCAGTTCACAAGCCAATAATTTGTTTGAATTATTTTCAGATCGTTTATTAATAACAATGTTAATCTCATGACCTTGAGAGATTAGTAGTAAATGAAGTTGATAGCTGACAGTTTAAATTCAGTCAACATTCACTTAATTTGCATTTCTTTGAGCAAACACTGTTCAAAAAGAGTGAGCTTTACACTAGGATATACATTTGCATAAGGTCTGATACACACCTGCTTGTACTGACCTAGTAGCAATAGGAAGAAATAAGCAACAGCAGGTATTATAAAGCTCTCATGCTCAGCTTTGAAGCAAAATGTTAAAAATCATGGCAGAGATTTCTAAATTGAAGTTCCATTTTCAAAATAATTGAGATTACAAATTTTCTGCGTTTGGGGATTTTTTTTTGGCAGGGGATGTTAGGCACTCTATCTGAATTTATCCTTATATTTTACAGACAAGTATATATTGAAAAGACTCATCATGCTCCATTTTTACAGATTTTTAAGGGAGAGAGATAAAAACCTTTAGATGTTTAAAGCCTGCAAATTACTTGTGTGATTTTGGAAAGGATGCCTTCAGTCATGTATGGAGAGACCAGGGGTTCACACCTGAGTCTGCACTTCAGAAGGGGCATCTTTCTATGGAATAACATGCTGAATTTTGGTCACAAGGACAACTTGGAGAGTTTATTTTCAAAAGAATGGCAGGAATGCATTGTCATCTTTAGATGGTAAATCTTAGAAAGTCTGAATAATAAGCAAATTAAATAAAAAATAAATACATTTCAGAACAGGAATAATGTACGTTCCTTTTTTGTTGTAAAAAAAAATCTTAATTTTTCATTCCCCGAGATCAAACACTTTTTATTAATTAATAAATCCTCTTCCTTTGAATTTTAAATAACTCCATTACCACAACTGCCTTGGGTTTCAAAATTATAGAAGCAAAAAGACATGACCTTGCGAACTTTAGCTACCTCAAGTTTCAAGAATACCACGAAGCATATTTCAGAGTGTTCCTTGATGAGTAACTGAATACTTTTTTCCTCTTACTTGAGAAGCAAGAGCCATTATCCCCTTGAACTCTTTAGACTTTTTTTTTAATGTGAGAAGAAATGTGGGTCAAAGCATTTATACCATAATACTTGCGTGCACATCTATAAATCTCTTAATTAGATGGGAAAAAGAATCAGAGAAGAGAAAGAGATACCAGTCCCTCCATCTGCCTGAGGCAGCCAAAATGTACGTTGGCATATGTTAATTCCCTGCCAGCAGCAAGCCAAATGTGCAGCGCTTTGAAGTGATGAACAAAATAAGGCGACAACTAAAAATACTGTAAATCCCAGACTGGTATTTCACGCAGAGCACTATGCTTACCTGCGTCTTTAGTCTTTAAATATGAAGCTCAGAAAATTAGAAAAGCTGCAACCCTCTATTCTTTACGGAAGCAGAGAGCTGTGGTTGCACCACCGAGGGGTGGCAGCGGCTGTGCCAGCACAGTGCTCAGTGTGCAGAGGGGAGAAATGTCACCTGGCATTTTTAATTCTTCACAGCAACTGGATGAACTCCTACCCAAATGTTCTATAGGTATCCCCTATCCTCCCTATAATTGTTTCTGTTTGCTTATTTTAAGTGTGGAGCTCAAATCTAGAGGTAGAAAACCTCTGTCCTCTTCTGGCTCATGGACAGTCAGGTTAAATAGTTAGAAAATCCAGTCCCAAAATCTTTTTCTTTTGATGTTGATGAGTGATCACAGCAGGCCTCAATGAGATTTCTATTACTGGCAGGTGGGCTGTTTGCAAAACTGAAACATCTTCCTGAGTATCACAGAAAGGGAGAAAGTGACTAAGTCTCCCCCCACCAATATTTTTTGTGTGCTTTTTCCGGTGAGAGCAGACTGCTGTGGCAGGGAGAAGTGCTGAGGATGCAGGAGAAGGGACCAGCGGTGTGATTTGTCATTTCTCCATTGGAAAACACAAAGTGACATAAACCCATAAGAAAGAGGAGTCTGATCTTGTCAGTACGGTGAGTTAATAGCTCTACTCCTGTAAGCACTTATGAGAAGTCTGAAGCAGGTCTGGTCCGTGGTGTTCCTTGTCCGATGAAAATTTCACATACGCAATGATGATAAAAGACTTCAGCTTTCCCTCATTTCCCAAAAGAAATTCCTTTCCTCCCCACACTGCTAACCATGCATTTATGGGTACAGCATAGAAACAGCATCACTGCTTAATGGTACTCCAGAGGAATGTTCAAGCTTCAGCCAATTTTGCAGTTATAATTAGATTGCTGAAGCATCTGAAGTGCCACAGCTCAAAGCCTGCTCGGATTATCTCTGTTCTTTTGCGTTGGCAAAAGTATAGGCACAACCATAGAAGAGATGACAAAACTGACATTTAAGCCATGAGTGATGTCTGAGGTTCAGTACCAATGTACTGGTTTGATAGCAGTCTTCATATGAGAAGTGATTATATACCATGATATATATAAAGTACTTATTTTATTAAATATCAAATCAATATTTAATATTTATGTGTTTGATCTGACAAGGTAGTAAAATGCCTCAGAATAAAGGTCATACTAATAAACAGCCCTGGTTTTGCACTGACTTCCAAAATTAAGAATGGAGTGTTCTTTGAGGTTTACTTTAGCTAGTAATCAATTATATGAAAAGATACTTAGGAAGCATATAATTAATTTGCTTTCAGTATGGTGATGATGCAGGCATAAAAGGATGATCATCAGAAGAAAGGGTATAGAAAAGAGGAACCTGATGACAGACTTTGTCAAACATCTTTTGGGTTGGTTTTTTTTTTTTCATGTGCATGATGCATATTCCCTGTATAGATGACAAAGTGCAGATGAATCATAAAATAAAAGCAGTGTGCATGAATGCATTCTGTTTGCTGTAAACCACAGTTAATAATGTATTCATTACTTCCAGCTAATACTAGAGCCTACAGCTGCTACATCTAAATAACACTGAGGTAATTCCATGTTGATTTACACCCAAGAGAGGGCAGTTCCAAGCCCTGATTTTCAAGATGGGCAATATTTTTAAATGAAGGTTTGGACTAGCACTTGGAAGATGAAGATTCAGCAGTTCTTCCACAGGTTTCTTATGTAGCCAGCTAAGACCTGATTTCTAAACAAGTCACGCAACCGCGTTTTTGTATCTTCCTTTTGTCCTCTAAGCTAAATTAAAGAATCAGAATTTAGTCCCCTGACTAAATGCCTCAACCAACAGGCACCTCTTTTTCATCCTTATTTTTTTTTACTACCTGATGGGTCAGCTTCACCCGTGGTGCTATTACAAGGGTAATGCTAAGGAGATACTGGTTCTGTCTCAGCTTCACGCAAACCTCCTGCATCAACCAGGGACACACAGAAGTGAGGCATAGATGGACCAGCCAGGTACCTCGAGTGCAATAAATGATGGAAAACTTAACTGAGAAACTTTAAAGGTGTAGACATGAGAGAGATGATGATTCTCTCTCTGCCAGCAAGACCCAGGCCCCCTAGGGTGACTAAAAGCAGAACTTAAGTGATCTGAAAACTGTAATACTGACAACTGACTGGGCCCCAGTGACTTCCCAGAAACCAGGCTGGCTTTTGAGGATTAAAAAAATAGATCAATGTGAATAAAATGGGTGTCATGAAGGTGACACTTTTGCTCATCTGGCTTGTGGTCCATTTTTGCTCTTCCCATTACTTAGTAACTCCACTGCAAAAATTAAAAAATAAAATCTTCCATTTACCTGTCTGCATCTTGTCAGGAACAAGTCACGATACTTCCCCTGTGCCCATTGTAGAGGTGGCTCCTGCAGGCTCATTTCCTTTTGTCTAGCCGGTAAGAGATCTTAAATTGCCCCTTAATGAATCCATTTTTTAATTTTCTCAGTTACATGCATTATAACCTTCAGGACAGAGTGCTGAATAAGTTTCTCCTGCTTCATCATTTGGATGAAATACTTCTATAACTTACAACAAATTTTATTTAAGTAGGCTGGGTCTAACTTTATAGGCTGGTGAAAAAGATGGGAACAACTGTGCTGTGTAAATCTCTTTTAAGATTAGTCATTGTAGTTTACAGCACTTGCAGCAGTACAGGTCTGAATAAATATCTTTGGCTTTTTGAAATTTTAACTAAGAAGGTTTGTACGTGACTCGTTCCACAATCATTGTATTAATTTCAATGGTTCTCTTAAATTAGCGTGTTTGATTTTGCTTTAAGAAATCTACTGTGGCAATAAAAGGGTAATTCTTTGTTTCTTTTTTAAGCAATGTTGCTTAACGTTCAGAGGATTAATTCCGCTTTGCTATTTGATCTTTTTTCCCCTTCAATTTTCTGCCAAGATGGGAAAATGAGCTGACAAATGCCAGGGATCCAGGTGGCTGCTTCTCCTCCTGTCGCGGAGAGCAAAGCAAACGCTGTGCTGCAGGGAGTCAGGCTGCTCGTGCTGCCCACAGAAGTGAGCGGGATGGCAGGGTCTCCTGGACAAACCACCTAGAAAGGATGGTGGAAGACATATACACCTTCTTCAGAGTCAGAAGGGGTTTCACCGTATTCCATCAGCCACGTGTTCTCTTGCTGGCTGCAGACAGAGGCAGATTCCTCTGTGGAGTGGCTTCCAGGTGGGACAAATTCAAAGCACCCTTGTTAATAACTGGTGAAGAGACTGAGACCTGAGCAGTGAGAAGGGCTGAGCTGCACCTGGATGCACACTGGGAAAGAAGGGATGCAGCTGGGTCTGGTAAACCTCCACCAGGACACCAGCCCCTCCAGCCCCTGCAAGCCACAGCCCATCTCCCCACTGACGCTTGCACAAAAGATGTAAAATTAATCACCAAGCCTCTGCCAGCAGCTCCCAATGTTTCAAGGAGGTTCTTGTTGAGCCATGCTGAGGGAGTGGCGGCTTGAATTGAACAAGCGATTGAAATACCGGCTGTAAGCCAGAGGCTAAGCTTGACTACACAATGACATGCCACACGCCCTTGCAAAGAGCTGGGCTACCACCGATAAACGTGACCATCAGTCTGGAGCTTCTTTCAAAATCAGAAACTTTGCTTTCTTTTTCCTTCTTTGTAAAAAATTTCTTTTGGATTGTATATCTGCATAATGTACCCAGAGTTCACTGAAGGGGCAAAAGTCTGGGGATGCATTTTAAGACAACCAGTAAGAAGCCCTTCAGAAGAGAGAGATTTTTATCAAGTGCTAAGCACCGCTCTGATTGTAACACTCTTTAAAGCACTTCGAACTGAGTAGTTATACTGAAATACTCAGTATACTCAAAATACTCAGAAATACTGAAAAGCTAACTGGTTTTGGCTTTTACTTATCAGTTTTACTATTTGTCTGGTTTCATTGTTTATCATGCCATTAAACTAGACCAATATCTTCATCAATAACTGCATATGTAAATCTTAACTCGCATCTTGGTAATTTAAAAAAAGATCTAATCACTCCTTAAAGAAAAAAAAGATATCATAACTGGACTGAATATGAACTGCACAGACTATAGATAGCCAGGGATTTTTAGGTGAAAGTTTTTTGAAAGGAGATACCAGTGCTCTGAAATTAAAACTTTTTCATTTAATTTTCACCTTACCCCTACAGGGTGAGCTATTTCTGTGAATTTTTCAACTCGAAAAGATTTAGAAAAGATTTCCAAAGCAGCTTGACCACTGTGTTCAGTCATTCTAGAAGTGGAAAATCCAGCCCATCCAGTTTAAAATGAACACTGGCTTTCAAATAAGAGTGCATGTGCAAAAGTGTAAACATAAACAACAGCCAAACATGATTGACTGGAATGAATTTGTAAATACAATTTTGAAACTTATTTGACTACAAAGATTTCACTTTTTATCTTTGGTTTTGAACTGGAATCTACTCTCCAAATCTCAAAAAAACCCCAGTCAGAGATGGAAAATAGGTTTCCCTCCCAGCTCTGGTATCATTGCTCTGTGGAACAGGTTAAAGGCACAAAGTAGTTATTAACCGTGCAGATTAATGAAGGAAGATTTAGCCTGAGTGTTAACATCAAACCTTCCTTGATTTGTTTTCCAAAGGAGAACGGTGTTACTGCTGGTTAATAGATACACAACATATGTGTCAACTAAGGAGGACAAAGGATAAAAGATATAAGCTAAAACAGGAAGAGGTTCAGGCTAGGCTTAAGAAGAAACTTTTCTCCAAGAGGACAGCCCAGTTGCAGAGCAGGTTGCCCAGAGAGGTTGTGCCATCTACATCTTTGGGGATTTGCAAGACCCAAGAGGATAAAGCCCTCAGCAGCCTGGCCTGACACCACAACTGGCCCTGCTTTGGGCAGAAGGTTGCACTGGGGACCTCCTGTGAGCCTAGTTTATCAGGAAAGCTGAAGGAGCTGCCTTTCCACCTGCTTGCCAGCACTTGGGCCTGTGTCCTGTGCTCCCAGCTCTCTTCTGTTGCACTGTGACTTTGGGCACTTTCAAAGAGCTGGCTGCTACATGGTCCTCCAGCATTCTTGTGGCTCTGCTGAAGCTCGAGGGGTTGCACTTTTGTGCAGCAGCCCAGCATGGTGTGTCCCATCCTCGCTCCTGCCTGCAGCTCCCAGCTTTGGGCATGTCCTCAGCATGTGACACCAGAGGCAGAAAGGCGTTACGCAGGGAGGAAAGAGGGGAACCTCAGCTCTCCCCTTCCTGCATGAAGCCTGAAGCTGTACCTTCTGCTGCAGCATTTGTGGACTCACCATGGAGCTGTCGCTATTCTTCTCACATGGCGATCTGTCTTCCTGGAGAGAGTATCCTCAAGAGATGCGCAGGATTTATTTACAGTAACTTTCGGGTTTAACGTGCAGGCTGCACTGTGCATTTTATAACTTTGTTTTATCTTCTGCAGACCATGTCTATGTAAGCAATCTCTGTGGGGTACAAAGTTTGCTCTGGGGGTCTTATTTTGACAGATTTAATGTTTCCTGATTTAGTTTAGCGTTATTTAGCCTGTGATATGTGAACTGCTGTTGCTCCACAGAACATCAAAGATGTTCCACAAAATGATTACAGGCACCCCTCCACCCCCCCAAAAAATAAAACCTAAAAACTCTCTTATGCAGTCAAGCACAAAATAAGGCAAAATGAAGGAAATCAAATAATAAATGAGTACTTAAATTTTACACTGTTTTTCTGGGTTGAAAATGAATAGCGTTGTGCTGGAACTGCATGAGATAGACCTTTCTCTCTTTTTCCCTTCTTTTTTTCTGGTTCTTTAATTAAATAAGTTAGTTGACACATCAGTTAAATGAAATTAATTTAGATTTAGTTTTAGATGCTCTGAAAGGCTTTTTCCACCTTATTGATATTCCAGCCACATCAGAGTACCAATTTGGGCAGTTAAAATTTCTAAGCATTGCTTTTTTCAAAAGTGCAGCTTGCTAATGCCAGCTATGCTAATAACAAGATTTTTCATAAGTTTGTGAGATAATGGATAAAACCTTCAGAAGATTCCTTTAATTGTATCTCCAATGTTTCTGCAGTTGCCAACTGTGATACTGCAGCTGCATTAAACTTTGGTTTCTGAAATAGAAGGAAACGATAGCTTGCTTTCCACTCAGTGTTAAGAATATTCTGTGGAAAGATGTCTTAGAATAAGTTTCAGGGGATGTGAAGGATGTGTTGTGGACTTACACCAAAGAATATTTTTCCTCTCAGCTAGAGTTTTTCAGTATGCCCTCACCAAAAACTCGCAGTTAGCCTCAGATTCAGTTCCAGTAGACAAGCAACTTCTCCTAAGCCTGGTTGACTCTGCTACTACTCCTGAGAGCCTTGGGATCCTTCCGTGTCCCATGGCCTCAGAGCAAGGCAAGTCAGGGGGTGCCACTCTCATGAGGTGGAGACCATCAGCAGTGAAGAACAGTTTTCTCTATGAAACAAGCCGGCATGTACTGATTGCCTGAAAGCAGTCGACAGCACAGTCCTTGAGGGGGGCTGTTGTGTTAGCCCATGGTATCAGTTGGAGAGCAGGCGGCTGGGCAGGCTCCTGTCTGCAACCCCAGCCCATCCCTCCCTGTGTCCCAGCCTCTCCCGTGGCACAGGGTCAACCTCTCCCTTTGTTTCCTCTATCTGTTTTAATCACCTGACGTCTTTGAAGTCACTTCAAAGGTCTGCTGTTAAAAATTAATATCCAGTAGATGATGTTTCTTGTTGTTTTAGGCAGGGAAACTGCCTCAAGTAATGGTCCTGCTCATGTCTTGAGGCTTCATTCAACAGCTGGCTACATTTCCCTGCATCTCCTTGTGCTGCATGCTTTCCCTGCTTGCTCCTCACTGTGTAGTTAACCCTTCGTAACCTCTTACAAAAAGCACGTGGGAAAGAAGACAAATAGTGAACACAATATTTTATTATACTAAAATGTATACATTTAATGTATAATAAACTTAAATGTATACATTTAATTTATACATTTAAGTACTGGGTGCTGAGAGTCTTAATTTTATCACTTCTGCTTGGGAAAATTTGCATGCTCTGTAATGACATCTTTATGTTTCTGAATGCAGATTCCGTACATGCTGCCAAAGTTTCAGTTTTGATCTTTTTTATAAAGTGCTGTACTGATTTATATTGAATACAAATACTGAAATATATACATTTAAGTATTGTACAAAGTTTACCATGCATTATGTATTTAGGAATATTGCATATTAATGGTGATCACAGTATCTGTAGGAAACTGCTCCTCCCACTAGCATCCAAACAGATGCACTGGCCCTCACAGTGATATTCCTGCACTTCAGTGATATGAGATTGGACAGAAATCTCCTGTGTGTTTGTCTCTTAGAGAAGATTTTCCACACCATTGTGTAAGCCAGGATCACCAGCACTGAAGTCATTACTCACAGCCATAATCCATAAATATTCTTTTATTGCTGTTCATATTGTTATTTTGTGTGAAGTTGGACATGTAACCATTTAATATCCATCATTAAAATCTTACTCAGTATTTTCTAGGTATAGCTGTCAAATGTGTAGTAGTGACATGGTTTTATAGGACCAGGGCTGAGAAGCCTTGGAGCTATGAACTGGTGAGTCTGACCAATACCTTGAAGGACTCCATGGGGCCAATAGGCAGATTTTAGGTCTAAGAAATCTGTTTTATCCCAGGCACTCGGCTACAAATGGTGAAACAAGAATTCCCTCAGCATCCCTTCCACTCACAGCAATAGCTGCTTCTGTTTCAGTTTGATCTCCTTCCAGTATGGGTGCCTGGGGAGGGAGCAGAGACCGGCGCTCTGCTAATGTAGTTCTAGTTCATTTTTCCTATTTGAATTACAGCTAACCTAGTTACCCTCTTGCTTTCATATCAGTTCTGAATATCTCAGCCCTAGAGAAAAATATGACTCATTGTGTGCTGGGAGTCTTAATTTTATCACTTCTGCTTGGGAAACTTTGCGTGCTCTGAAATGATGTCTTCATGTTTCTGAATGAAGGTTCAGTACATGCTGTTAACGTTTCATCTTTGATCTTTTTTATGAAGGGCTGTACTGATTTATATTGAATCACAGTATTGCTCTTAAAAACACTTGGTTCAGATCTCATCTGCAAATGTCAGTAAAGTCTGATAAGTAACTAATAATAATCTGAAAGATTAACTGCTGAGGGAATGCAAACTATACCAAAGTGGAATTTATCACTTCTTCTCTAAAATTTCTTTTCTGAATCTACCCTTACCCTGAAATTACCACAGAGATTTATATATTCATGTCAGAAAGTGGGATCTGGAGCCCTTCTCAGTACAAAATATTTAGCTCTAAGGAGGGGAAAAATCAAGAACACGTCTACAGTAATGACAAACACAGTTGCAGTGAAGTTTTGCCTGCAGAACAAAAAAAAAGTCATTAAAAAGGGCTTTACTAGAATTATATTTTTACTTTGTCTACTCTGAACTTTCTTAGACTGTCCTCAGAGACGGCAGACCCCATATGAACGAAGGCTGTAAGTCAAGGCATGGCACACCCCATATGGATGAAGGCTGTAAGTCAAGGCTCTTGTTTATTGGCATGGCTATCCATTTAAGGATACTCCCTGCTGACTCATCTGAAAGTGTAGCTTACAAAATATCAAGAAAGGCTCCTGTTCATTGGCACAATTCAGAATGTGTCTGGGGTGGTTGTCTTGCATGCTGCACACCTGCCTAATAACAAAGGAGTGGAAGGCATTCAGGGATGAATGCAGTCAAAACCTGCATCTCCATGGAAATAGATGTAAGATTAGGGTACAATGACGAAGAGGCCTTCAATTAAGTCATGAGGTATGAAATCTGACCTAAGTTACCTCTTTGCAATACTTCTCAGGCACGTTTACTACTGCAGATGAAGGAAGTGTAATTCATTGGCATATGTGTATCTCCCCCTTCTTGCAGACCTGCTCTGCTAAAGAAGGGTGTTTATTTTCTAACACCACAGGAAAACACATATTCCTTCACGCATATTAAAAGTTTTAGATCCTACTAAAAGTCTTCTTGAACTTGTTAGATACTCTTTTCTTGTGTGGGTTCATCCTGAGTTCTGCCACAGAAAGGAATGTGTAAATATCATCCTTAATTAGAATTAAATAGTTCCCAAACTGTATTATTCATGCAAGTTGTACTGTAAGTAGTAAACAAAATTTGAGACAGGTTTGCCCTATCTGGTATGATAGCTTGTTCCAGTTCTGCCAATAGAAAGGAAAGATAGAAAGCATACAACAGCAAGACTTCTGAAAAAATGCAGACAGAGACTGAACAGTTCTTCATTTTTATTTATTGCCACAAGCCCGTAAAACTCAAGCCAAGCTGTGCCATGAGGATACGACTCATGAAATATTGTACGTGAATATTGTAGGATAATGAAGGCTACTTACCATTATACAACTTGTTTGCTAAGCCCTTTGTCAGATAATTTAAGCAATGAAGAAGATAACATGAAAAAAAATCTTAATATATTATTTTCCGGTAAGAAAATTCACTTTCTCCCGATATAGAAGTTGTGGGGGTCAACAAGTGAGGGGTGGGAAGGGATGCGCGCTGTGTAGTAATAGTCCTGCCACTCATATGTGAGCATGTTTTCAGCTTCATGTATCTTCTCCCTCTTTACCCACCTTAAGTCTTTAAATACAAACACTGACTCTGCTCTTCTTGTGCTAGAGAACCAGCGTTATGCCTGTGAAGAGCACAAAAGCCGCTGACCTTGACTGTGCTTGATCCATCTATTTACAAAGGGGAATATTAGACATGTGATTGGGTGCCAAGAGTTCTCAGCTGCTCACTTTCCAGAGATCTCTGGATTTGAGCCAATCTCTGTACCTACCTATGAATTTGTATGCAAAGAACTGTGAGAGGCCAGGAGGTATTAAGTGGAAAATAGTTGAATCCTGGCTTATCTGGGTGTTTAGACATATCCTTTATCTGTGTGTCTTTTTTTTGTCTACAGTCTAACTCTGTTTGACTCCCCAGATACTATGACAGCCAAGGAAGATAACTAAAGTCTTTTACAGCAGACTGAAGTCCTAAACTCCTTTACTTGTTTTGTTATACTATACTTGTCTCAGATAAGCTCCTTCTTTGCCTATTCCTGAATACTTCCTTTCTTCCAGAAAGATAGCTAGAAGATGAATGAGAATGTTCTTTGAACAGAAAATATCTATAGTTCAACTTGATTACCACCTCAAACAAGGTCACAGAATCATAGAACGGTCCTTTCTGTAATATAAAATACTAAGACATGAATTCAAATAGAATGCCATCAACTTCAGGAGAGTTCTGGGTAAAAGCAAGAGATGCTTTTAATAGCTATCTGTATTAGATTCTTTCAATTTTTGTAGGTAGAATAAAGGAGTTGCTAGTCCTAGGAGGTATACTTTGAGACAGAAGTTAATTCTCATTTTAGGATACTTAATGGAGAATGAGTGTACCTTTTTGCATAGCATATAGTAAGCAAAATGGTAAACTGCAAAGACTACAGTGAAAAAGGTTGTCCTTGTCATCCTGAAATACAACAATTGAAGGAACTGTGTGCAAATTCAAGCTTAATGTGTATTGAGAGGCCAAGGTAAATTTGGGAAAAGAACTTCTGTGGAATTGGAAAGATCTTTTCTCACAAATCATTGAATCATAGTTTGGGTCAGAAAGGACCTTTTTAAGATCATTTAGTTCAACCTCCCTGCCACCAGCAGGGACATCTTTCACTTAGACCAGGTTGCTCAAAGCTCTTCTCAGGTAACACATATCAAGCACTTCCCTTTATCTGGACTTGTGTCCTTCAGTACCCTTAAGCCCACATCTTTGCACAAACAGTACTTTCAGACACATCAGAAATAATTCCCTCTTCCTCTAGAAGAAGAACATTTTAGGAAAAATTAAAAAGTACAGCTGTAAATTTCATAATCCCAGATCTCAAGTCAGTGTTTAGAGTCCCACATCAATATCCTTGGGATCTTTGCTCATAACAGCAGCATTAACAGTTCCTAAACTATTATTCTCTTATTCTAGAAGCAGTCATTAGAAGTCACAATTACTCATAAAAAAAGAGAGAAAAAATCAATTATAACTTTTCAGGTATGAAGTACTGATAACCTCATTTTAATTATTTCCATTTGACTGTTGCCATAATTTGCCGAAGGAAAAGTTCGTGCCATATGATGATTTTAGACAGTGATGTAGATTATAATATATGGCTTTCTCAGGTAGATGAAAACAATTTATTAAGGTGCCCTCTAGGTGTTTTTATTGTGAACCCTTGTTTTCCAAAATTAAAGCAAATGTATGTACATATATATGTATATAAAGTATATATGCTTGTACATGTAGAATGGACGGAATGAAAAGAAACACTGATTCTTAACAGAAATTTAAGAAAAAATGTAGAAGAAGCATTGAAATAACAAGTCCTCTTTTACTCTAGTCTGGGGATGTGTTTTCAGGATCAGAACAATGCAGAAGTTTCTAATCATTTGATTTGAAGGGTTTGAAGGACATTTCATGCTTTCCTTGCACCAACTTCATTGCCACTAAAGAAAAGATATCTCGTCAAACTAGCAATTTGGATTCGTGTGTCAGTTTTCACAGACTGAAGAGTCTGAAGATCTGCATTTTGCAAAGTCAGATGCTCACTGATATGGAAAAGACACATGTCCCAGTATGGCAAGTGGCTCTTACTTAAATTACTTACCTATTTCCTCTCATCACCAATGCAGTAATGAGAAAGGCCCCTTAAGTCAATACACATCAGTGAAATCCATCCAAAATTTCTTTAATTGCTCTGCTATACCAGAGGAAAATTGTAGAACAGAATAAAAAAAATCTTTCTTTAAAAATCTCAAGGTGTTCAATCCCTCTAACATGTGACTGCTTCTTGTTTTCTGTCTTATGGTATCTTACTTGACAATCAGCATTTGGTTACGACATGTGTCATTTGGGTTTGTTGCTGGAATGTGCATATAGTGTACTATTCATATGGTGTAACACTGCCCTGTCCTACAAATTGCCCAGCTATGAAGGGCTTTTGACATTGTAGTTGACTGCTGAAGGTTTTGCTCATTTAGTCTCATGTTAAATTGGTGTTTTGTGGTGTAGAGATTTGAGATAGCTTGCAAATTCTTTTCTAAGATTGTAATCATGGTGATCACTGTAGTCTACTATTATATATATTCCATTAAATATGTTTTCCAAAATCTAATGGTTACATTGGGCAATACGTAAGAATAAGACTCTTTCTTAATGATGGATCAACATGGAAGGACGATGTATCATCCTACATGATAACAGAATATAATCTTCTGAAAAAATAGATACTTCTACTAGTTTGCTCAAAGACAATTTTTTGCAGTTTCCTATGTGACACAGGTATGAGAAAGTCTATCCCGGTTAATTTTAAAGAAAAAATGCAATCATTTTGAAAATGCAAATCTTGTCCTGAGAGCTAGTTAGGTGTCTGCTTGTGCAGCACGTTGGAGTGTTTAAGCTCACAGTGGCTAAACCAGCTCCAGGACTGGAAGTGCATGAAGGCAATATGCACCAGCCTTGCTGAAAAAATACTTACTAGCTGGGGTGTAGTGTGGAGCAAATGCAGCTGTTGTAGTTTGAGACATAATTGGTACATCCCTGCTGCCCTACATGCATAGTTTTGCTATAGCCAACATTGCTAATCTGGGATTTTTTATATATTATATTCGCTTAAGCACTTACGAAAATGCTAACATTTGAGCTGGATCCTCACCTTATTTCTTCTGTAGCCATTGTTTTATCTCATAACTGTACCTCTGAAACAATTTTCTTCCATTATAATGAAAAAGATGAGTTTTTCCACATCCAGTTCTTTTCCCATATGAGGGTCAGGTCTCAGATCTTCATATTCTATTTGTACTTTATTGGGGTTTGTCTGTATGTGGGCGGCATGGTTCCTGTTTTGTATGCTGCATAGGGAATAATAATAATGTCAGAGGAATCAGGGCTTGTAAAATTAAATTAAGTAAGGTGGTGTAGCTACAAGTAGGTTTCCATCAACCCTGTGTACACAAATGCGTGTCACGGTGTCACTTCCAGCCTCTTCCTTCCTGCAATCCTTGTACCTCCCTCCAGGATCCAGTCTTTCTACATCCTTCCATTCCTTTATTTGATTGCAGTCTCTATTGTTTTCTTATTTCCTGGGGTCAAACCTAACTAGAATAAGGCATACCATGAGAACATGAAGAAAGCTCATGAGCTTCATGTACCTTTCAATATGCTGATCTACAGCATGGCTTGGACTATTGATGCTGCTAGGGAGCCCAGGGCTATCGTAAATTGTTTTGTGATTTTGTGATTTTGTTACCAAATCCATTTCAATATACTAACATATACTGTGACCCATTACTTCATACCCTAAACTCCATCACACTACACCTTGTAAAATCTGCCATCCATACCATATCACAGTTCTGGCTGGCAAGATTTAGCTCTCAGAGGCTCATAATTGTAACCATGTAGTCCTTGATCTTCCAGCTGTAGAGGTTTGTCCCAACCTTTTCTAAAAAATAGGTTATGATTTCTCAAGTCTGCAAAGTTTCCTTCTATGAGTGACCAAAGTGTTCTTCACACACCTTGCACTTTTCCCTCTATGGGTGCTCATGGCAAAATACAAGATAGCTGTCTGTTTCTTTTTGGGCATAATGTTGTCTCTAGGCATGAAATATGCATCCATTAAATCTTGTCTGCTCTTAAATCTGCTGGCATTACTGTCTGGATCCTCTTAAAGATGCATTCTTCCACTCACTGTGCACCCCTTTGTTGGTAGAAGAAAGTAACTTTACGTGATACTGTATCTTAGGTTCTGGCCAGCAGAGGAGTTTGAACTGCTACTATTTGGAGTATCCCATCCTTGCTGGGTTCCTAGAACTGCTCATCACATATGAAAACAAAATGTGATGTATTAGTTAGTGTCTTTCAAAGAGTCACATAGTGTATTGAGGCAGGCATTATATTCTCTTCCTTGTATTCAGCAGAGGTTATTTAAAATTTCTTCATTTCTCCTTTAGCAGTTTTTGATGAAGTTTCCTGTCTTCCTTGTGAACTAGTGGAAAGGTCCTATTCTGAAAAGCATAGCCATGAGCACTCTGTGCCTGTCACAGTTACAATACCCCTCTAAATAAAAAAACAAATTGGGGGAGCCAAAAAAACTCAGAAATTGCATTCAGGTTGACCTAAACATTTTTTTTTCATTACATACAATATAATTCTGTTGTCTCCCAGTCCTGGATTTTTTTTATCACTTTTGATCTTACAAATCTATCAGCATCATAGTTTTGACCATAGTTTTGATCTTTCAAATGGATGGAGTGAAGTTTTTTTCAGTGATGACCAGTGATAGGACAAGGAGTAATGGATGCAAATTGGAGCATAGGAGATTCAAGAGGAATATCAGGGAGAATTTTTTTACTGTGAGAGTGACAGAGCACTGGAACAGGCTGCCCAGGGAGGTGGTGGAGTCTCCTTCACTGGAGACATTCAAACCCCGCCTGGACGCGTTCCTGGGTGACGTGCTCTAGGTGACCCTGCTCTGGCAGGGGGGTTGGACTAGATGATCTTTCGAGGTCCCTTCCAACCCTATGATTCTATGATTCTATGACTCCCTGCCAATTCCCTTGATATTAGGAGGTAAGGCTCACTTTCTTCCCACAGCTTTTCCTAGAAGCTGGGCTAATACACCTCAAAAATGACCAAGCTCTTTATTATCAAGTTTTTATCCTTGATTTTTAATGTGGGTACCAGAATGCCCAACTCTGCAGCATACCTGCTGTCTCTCCTCATTCTTGGTTTTAGTTTTAAAAGATGATGCAAAACAGACACCCAATTATCTCTCTGCTGTCTCTTTCATCAGACATTTTTAGCAGTGTTACAGTGTTCTGAGCAACATTCTTAAGACTGTAAAGCTATTATTTACTTTTTAAAAACTTAATTTTCTGATCTCTATCCTCCGTGGGCATACCCGTGTTCCAAAGTGATTTCTAGCTCATAAAATTGTGCAGTATTTTAATCTGTAACACCAGCATTCCCAACAGTCTCAGTCCCTTCATACTGTCTATTTGCTCTACTTCTCATACCAGTTTGGATTCCCCATGGATCACATTTTCTTTCTTCTTTGAAGGTCTTGCTAAACTGAGTGGTGCCTAACAGCTAGTCGATATCACAGGAGGAATTCCTTTTCCTATGGAAACAGGAGTTTTATTTAAATGTCAACTTGTTACAACTTCAGTTGAAGTTAGTCATGAGGAAAAGCCTCTGGATACTTTCTTGCTGTTCCTTCCATTAGGAACTGCTGCGGCATTCAGGTTCACAGAGGCTGCAGTTAGTCCCAAAGCCAGTCATTTCTGTATCCATGGGATGTGATGACTGGATAGTCCAGTGATCCAGGACATGAGTTCTGTGTTTGTTTCCTTCTGTCATCAATTGAGATGCAAATCTTGTCATAAAGTAATTGCTGCCTAATTAACATTAATTTTCAGCCGTGCTCAGCTATGGGTTAGACTATGGGCTTGGTTTCTTAGCTAAGCCTTCAACGTGCCTTCACACTACCTTCTCCGAGTGCAAACTGGTTCCGTGGCAGCTCTGTCAAAGCACAGGGATAAATTCTCTCTTTATGTAATCTGTTTGAATTCCAGTGAATGCAATGCACTAATGTGATTCTGATCCTTCGGGCACATGTTTTTCCTGAAAACATATTCAAATTAAATTTAAATTAGGCATCTGGGCATACATAAGCATAGATGTTTTGAAGGGCAAGTCAAGTAAACGTGAGGGTACAGAGTTTCTCTCTGCTGTGTCATGAGGTCTAACAGATAGTATGAACTGTATTTACTGCGTTTGAGAATTTGGCCAAGTCACCAGTAATGATTTTGCCAGAGGAAGATGACAAGATATGGGCTATGTAGATATTCTTTAGAGGTTTATGTAATGCTTCATATTTCAGTCTGCTTTATACTGTGTCCCATGCCAAAACATAGACTACACAGTTAAAAAATGCTAACACGTTTTATAGGCCATGGGATACTTCCGTCTTTGATGAGTAACTTTTCTGAGGACTCCACAGTGTATAAACTAGAGAACTGTTATGGAATCTGGCTGTTAACAGGGTTGTGTATTTGCAATACTTAGGCATACCTGGAGGAGGAAATACATTGAGATAGTGAAAGGGAGCCTGAATTTCACGCGATCTTTTTTTCTGGCATAATATCACTCAACTAAAAGGTCTGGAGCTGAGATATGACTCTTACAGGGAAACCTGTGGCCTCAGTTTCCAGATAGCAACCTGGTCTGGATTTAAAACATATCTATTAACTTGTGAAACATACTGTGTACAGTGTTCTGAATGAGTAGGGTCAGGATGTGTACGGCTATAGAACGAGCTGTACCGTATCAAAACAAAGTGTCACACAGTCACTCCAACTTCACACAAGGAAATTCAAGGAGGGATAATGCCCTTGGCAAAAAAAATATCTCATTTTAATACCGATATGAACACACAGACCATTTCCTAATGACAGAGCTCAAAAAACATTAAAATAACCTGGTTTTCATTGGTTTCCAGATTCAGAGTATGATACAGAATAAAAATAGATGGCAGTCCAGAATTTTGCACCTGTTCAGAAGATTTTGTCTCGTGAGAACTTGGTATAAGCCCATATGCAGTTACAGTGTCATCATGTATGTCTGTTTTTAAGCTGAAGCTTGATTTACAAATACTTCAGTTTCCATAACATATGATTGGCATCACAACATAAGTATCTGATTTTCTTTATCAAGTAATAATTTAAGAATCTTAGTTCCTCTAAGACATAAGGATTCTGTTATAGATAAGAGGGAAAAAACCCAGGGGGGAATAAGGATAAGGAAAACAAAGACCTTTGCAAGCCCATAAGGAAGTAGAACTTCTAGGTACACAGATTTGTCTACATATCAATTTATAGATGACTTGTCCTACATGTTCTACTAATTACCAAGCAAATATGCCACATTTGCACATTCACATTAATAAATTTCCACTCTGTTCTGCAGTATTAAACACATCTCCACAGATTAATTCGAATGTATTGCAGGTTATTTGTATGAGAGAGTTAAAAATCTGAATTAAGGTATATTCCAGTGCATATTTTTTAAAGATAATTATTGCTTAACTCAAAGAAGTGAGGAAAGTCTACATCATATGCATAGTCCCTTATGCAGATCCACAGTGGAAAACAGGCACACCAATAAGGAAGTCATTCGAGGATCAGTGTCATAGATTATTATATACAACAACATAAGGGAACAAACATGAATTAAATAATTAAAAATCACCTTAAGCAGCAAATTAAATAATTAAAAACTACCATAAGATTATTGCAATAAATTAGTGCCATTGAAATCACAAGCAATGTAGACAGGCCAGATGCCAGACATAAAGATCCAGCAGCACCTATTTGGCTGCAGTTCAGATCTGTCTGTTCCACAAGTCCAAAAAGGGTAGACACAAGCTCAGTAACCCAGAGAAAAGGATTGGACCTTCTCTTCTGTAGTGACTCTGTTTTGCCAACTTGCTATAGCAGTTTCACTTACTACTTTATCTTCCAGATAGTCAAGATCTTTTTCCCAGGTGCTAATTGACACTAGCCTGCAGCTGGTGCACTGGTCACCAGCCACCTCTTGATCCTCTTTCTCTTCTTGGACTGTGAAAAATTCTTCTTTAGGTATGGTGTTACTATTTTTTTTTTTTTATGTTCTTAGACTCTGGTCACATCTGTTGTCTTTTGTCTTTCTGTACAGTATGAAGAGCTTTTGGCTCTTCCCTTTCCACTTTTACCCTGTGGTTTTTTGATAGACCTCCTCCATTTTTTCACTCAGTCTATTCACCCCAAACAGTGGGCATGCAGTGTACACTGCAAACTGCTGTTCACCACAAACAAGGTTGTAAAGATTAAATGAATTAGCATACTGATTGGTACTGATTTGTACAGATAGATACAGGCCTATATATGTTCTTATGACTTAACTGAAGTTCCACCAGAGCTCTGAAAAAGAATGGCCTTTTCCTAACATTGTATGACCTTCCCGGGAACAGAATATGTTTGTGAATGGCACTGTTGCGTTTGTTCTTTTGGGTTTTTTTGCTAGTTTTTTTTTGTTTGCAAGTCAATAAAGCTGCAAGGTTTGCTTTGCTTTTGTGTGTACACTCAGCTCAGGATGGTGTCTTCTTTTGTAGGTTTCTTTTTCAAATTCCTTGCTTTCAACATTGTGGCACCTCTTCCTTTATAAGGTCTCATTTAGACTATACGTTCAGTCTCTATCCTGGGGCCAGAAGTCCTTTATCTATCCTTTATAAGGACTAGGGGGAAGAAAACTGAACAATGATTTTCCAGAAAGCTGAGCTGGATAGCTGGCAGTGCTTGCGGAGACATATATCTAGTGAGCAGCACTGCCTGGCTGCAGAGAAGTTAAAAAAGGCTTTGTAAATTTTAGACTGACTTCCACTCACAAAAGACTGTCCTTACAGAACGGAGACAAAGCTTTTTTAAAATATTATTCTGTAAAATATGTTCTTAGGAATGTATAAAATTGCAGGCAATACTGCAAGAGAAGGCAATGAAGTTACTTGCTTTCCTCCAGCCCACAAGCCAAGGTACAGCAGACAAGTGCTTTAGCTCCACCTAGGAGGCAAAAAGGCTATTACCGCATCTACCTAAAACCAGATTCCACAGAGGATTTTCTCATTTATGAATGGCGTTTTAAGGGCTCTGATGAATTAGTCTTGCTGCATCTCCCTGAGTCAGATTGCCATTTCTACCAGCATTTTTGTGGATGAAATTCTGCAATGCAGAGAGCCCGGTTTTGCTCAGTGTAGCAGCAGTTAAGTTTACACCGTAAAGATGAATGCAGCAAATAGAAAATAAAAGAGTATTTAGACCAAATGAATTCATCCCTGGAAAGGTGAAAATTAAAATGTGAGTAAAGCATAAGAAAAAAATTTGGCTGTGAATGGCTCGTTCAAGGTCACATGAAAAGTCAGGTACAGAGATAGAGTCAGCCCTGGAAAGTACCTTCTCTCGCTTTACCCCCAACTTAATCCACTCCTTCCCAGTTAATAGAATTGTGTCATGCTGACAGCTGTGATGAAGAGAAACCTAGAGAAAATTCTGTGCTATGAAGAGATCAGATGTTCCATTTTTATTAAGTTTATTTTATCTCTGTAATGTCAGGATCCCAACACAAATACACACAGAGACCAACTCACTTCTATTCTGACATTTGTACCAGACCTATGCTGAATTGTGATTATACAAAGGAATGGTAGGTTTTTACTTGCCTGTTGTACTAGTTATATGGAAGATATCCTCTGGCCATCAACTACCTGTTCTCACACTCTGCAAGACAGTTTATCATCTAGACCATGTATCATGAAGTCATGTTGTTGATCTCCCACTTCTGTGGTAGTCTTCCTGCTCGCTTCTTCATACGCAGCTTCTTCCTAGAAATTACTGTCTGCTCCTTATACAACTAACTGGTTGTTCATCTTTCATCCTTTTTTTCTACTTAGCAAGGCCTTCATTTTGCACCTTTTTTCTGAGCTTTAAAAAGACCACAGAGCATCTCCAGTTCCTTTCATATACTGGTGAGCTAATCCAAGTTACAGAATGTTTTTCCTGCAAGCCTGGGAGCGTGTCTGTAGTTTTCCAATGTCTTAATAAAATGTAATACACAACTTCTAACATTAAACTCAAACAGAAGGAGAAACAGGATTGTTACCACCTGCTGCCTAGTGCATTTTGTATAGCAGTTCAGTCAAGCCTACCTAATTTATTATCACTCTGCATGTCATTCCTTCTGTGTACGCACAGAGAGTCAAAATGTAATTCCCAAATTAAAAAGGGATTTAAGGACCAGACTATTTTTAAGAAATGGTGTGGTCCCATTGCTTTTCCTTTCCTTAAGCTTACAGCTATATTCTAAGTATTCTGTCATCCTGGAGCCACAATGTTTTGGAAGCTCTGAAGAAACTTTGCTGAATTTTGGTTTGTTGGATAATGCAACCACAGACTACTTGCACTACACCTGAGTACTCCCACTCAATAGCTTTATTCTGCTTCCAGTAACTTACCTGAATTTGATGGACCTACTTATGACTGGCAAAGATGTCAGGGTCACCAGAACTGATGTCTAAATTTATGATCTCTTCTCTGTCTCATGACCATTCCAAGGCTCCAAGTCATTACTTTATTTTGATAATGCCTTCTTTTCACCACTACATAGAAATGAGAATGTGCAAGAAAGTTAAATGTCTTACATGACTAAAAGCAACATTTGGATATAAGTGATAACAACATTAATCTGGAGTAATTGGACTGATTTCCTTGAAGCTATTCCAAATTTTACAGTAACACAGCTGAGATAACAGTACAATCATAAATACCACTGGGGAAGCAAAATTACATTGGATAATGGACCTTTAATATCATTCTTCTGTGTAGACTTCAGAAGAAAAAAGATCAAACAGCATGCATCTAGGCAACAGTAGTTGTAAATATAGAAGTTTATATTCTAGAGACTGTGGTTTCTTCGAGAACAATATAAGTAGGACATAGCGGGTAGTGCCTATGCACATGGACTCCTCTGGCCTCAACCTTGTTCTTTGCAGCAGACAAAGTCAGTGTATTTAGAAACACTTCAGAGGACTCCAATCACTGCATTTATGTGGAGTATGAAAGTTTAAAGATCCTGCAGAGCTGGATCAAACCTCTGTTCTAAACTCTCTGCATGCAACTTACTCAATCTATTTGTTGTCTGCAGGTTAAACTCTTCATTATAAAACATGTACAAAGGCATTTTATCATCACTATCTTTTAACAAGAACCATGCACCTTTACAGAATGAAAGCACCCAGGTAAAATCCATGGTTAAGCTGTGTTCAATCACAAATGTGCAGACACCACCATATAACACATAATTAAGTGTCTTCTTAATGTAACCACTAAAATTTACATCAGTGTTTTCACTATAAAACCTCTTCACAGCAATTTATAACAAAAGTTGCAAGTACTGCTCTGGTACACTACTTATTACAAAATATGCAATTAGAATAGCAGTAGGAGGGAATTAACTAGCTCTCTTGATTTACAAGGCAAATATTTGATTTCTTCACAAAATACAGGAAGTATGAACCTTGCTTTAAAATTTTCACCCCATCAGTATCTGGAGAATAAAAATGGTTTGTTATAAAAATGTGACTGTATAACTTTGTTGTCTCCCCTCATTTGCTTTTTTCTCCAAGACTGGTATAAGTGTCATAAGTTTTTGTTGGTTTTTTACTTATATGCTACATGGGTTGACATTTTTACAAGTTATATTATGCACTTTTAATATCAGTATTCTTAAAAATCCAGGTACACAAGAGACAAAGATGCTCTTATATTTTGCGTAAATACTTACTTTTTTCCCTCCACAAAACTGCCATTTTACTTGTTTGTTCAGGAGACTAGACACATCTATATCAATACAGGTCTCATACTTTTTGACAAAGGAAAGAGTTACGGAAAATTGAGGCCAAATGAAAAATTCAAACAAGATTAATCCTACAGTTAAATATGTGCAGACATATTTAAACAGCAAAAGCGAGATAACTCTTAATTGATATTTTGTGATTTTTTTTCTTAGTTGGGCAGGAAATCTTTCAAACTTTCAGATTTCCATTTCCAAAGAATCATCCTTTGATTTGTAATGTTTGCTTTTAAAATGCATGATGTAGACAGCAAGGATACCAAACTCATAAATAGAGACATTAAGAATGGACAAATCATAATAAAGTCAAGGGCACAGGACACATTGCTGGGAAATCACTTTTCCAATGATGCCATGACTTTTAAATTCATGCAGTAGCATCTCACATCTAACTGTCTACATGCTCAAAATGATCCAGTTTACTGGAACAGGATTAAAAAGTATAAAGGTTTCTTCAGTGGGTTACAGTAATTCTAAAACCTTCATTATACCTGTTCTATTTATGAAAAATCATCTTATTTGGGAACATTTGCATAAATATATATTTTCCCATGTGGGATTTTTTGCATTTGCCAAACTTGAATGGCTTTACAATATACATTTTAGTCATCGTTTGAGACAGTATGTGCTCAGGTTTAGCTATCTCCATCGTATGACTCCTAAATCTTTATTGAATATATTCAGCAAAATATTTGAAGAAACAAATTTCATTCGAAGAGTTTGAGGGTACTATGCAGATGTTTGAATAGCTAGTCAAACCCAAAAGTCAATGTTTTTCACTTAGTTGCATGCAGTTATGATTTCCATGATCTCTTTGTTTTCATTCCCATACAAGATGCCAGGATATTTTCCACAGGAAAAGGCAGCTGAAACTCATTTCAGTGTTCATCAGTATTCACGCAAGCACTGAAGTGGACTGCTTTCAGAAGAACATATCTGGTCAGTGTTCATTTCCTCTTTCTTATTCTTACTGGAGAAATGCTGGGCCACATTCTGTCCCCTCTGCGGTAGCTACAATGGAAAATTAGAAGCAGGAGGTGTATTTGCTCTTCATCTTCTGCTACTTATTAGGGATCAGCTCTCTGAGCATTACAGAGGGAGTCTGAAGCCTGTTAGCAATTTTTAACACAAAGGGAATACAGACCAGTCGAACAGAAAGAGTGACTGCACCAGCCCATCTGGTTCTGCGTCAAATCATCCCCAACGGCCATCAGGAGATGCCCAGGGTACAAGGGCATCAGGACATCAGGACGCTTTTTGAACTTTCAGCACTCTGAAGCTCAAGATTTCTTTATCAAGAGGTGGATTTGTATTTAATAAACCTTCACCAACATATAGACTTCCTTGGACATATATAATAACTTTTTGTGAGCTATATGAAATCTAGCATTCACATCTTTTCATCGCTTTCACACAGGGACTTTTACCTGCACTGATAGTAACTTTCTCATAAATACTTTCTTCTGGGGGGAAGAAGAGGGGGAAGAGAGGGCAGCCACGCTCCAGTTTTATTTGATAGCCCTTATTCTTTTGTTGGAAGATATAGCGAGTAATTTTTTATTTTTTAATCTCTCACGAGTCAGGTTCTTCCATCTAATCCCCCTTCCTCCCAGTCATCCCTGCTGGCTCCTCAGGACTGGTCTGGGTGAGCTAAAAGCAACCTGAAGGAAACAAAAGCAAGCGAAGCAGTGATAAGGAGGTACTCAGTGCTGGAGCCATAGGAGTACGAAAACCTTTATAATCCCAGAAGAGTTAAAGGGATAGGAAGCAAGCTGCAGCACCTCTCTGCTCCAGCTGCTAGCTGAGGACTGATAATAAAAAAAGAGATGCTGCTCCTTTTGCAGGAACGGCTTCCCACTCCACACTCATTCTGTATTGTAGATTGTATTTGCCAGCTGCTGTTTTTATATAATAGTGGTCAATTTAAGTTTAGGATATGCTATTTATTATATTATTAATATCCCTAACTCTTACCCCCTTTTCTCTCTTAACTTTTCCTCATTTACTTCAGCTAACAAGCTATGAAACCAAGAACTGATCTCCAAAATCAGTGCTTGCTTGTATCTCAATTACTGGTATGTTTTCTGTGCTCTGAAAATTGACAGTTTTAAAGAAACTCCAGTGTACTGAATTGGTATTGCCTGAAACAAAGTACCCTATCACTTCATGCAAAAATTAACTTAAAATCCACTGATCCCAAATGGTAAACAGCAACAGTATTCTTCGGGTAGGAATTCTAGTACAAATGTTAATTACTACTCTAAGAACTAATAGCTGTTGGTTCCACACTGATCTGGACATATGTAGCTTACTCTGCAAGTGGTAACATCAGATTTAATGAATTGAAGATCTTGTGAATGATTTTAAGGCTCTAAGAAGAAATGTATTTCTTATGAATGTTGACACTTTCCATGCTCTATGCAAAAGTTTCCTCACCTTTTCAAATAAAGAATTCCTCTGTTCTTTAAGGTGTTGTAGCAGGGAAGAACGCGACCTAGAGTTTTTTGTTTTCTGTGTTCCTTTGGCACACAGCCATTAGTGAAGCAGAGGTGACGGTGACCGTGCTTCTGTCTCCACAGCTGAAATGAGAATGAAAAGTTTCCATAGTTCACAAACAGAATGTAATTTACCCTCATAAGAGAAAGGTTTTGTAAGAGACCTAGCTAAATTAGGGCCAGGAAATACAAAGGTTGGACAAGTTTCTTAATTTTTAATTAAATTTTCCATTACATAATGGTGTAAAGTACCAAAGCCAATTTGTTTCTCAAACTGACTGAATTACTTCTAAAGTTCCTGGCTCTATGGTCAGGAACCCATCTCCAAAACTCATTATCTGGATATATCCTTTTCTCTGATGTATCTGACTATATTTCTTGGTACTAGGGGCTTTTTTCCATATAATTCTCTGGGCTTATAAATGAGCAAATTCAAATATAACTTATATGGTGATACAGGAAGTACCTATTCCTCTATCAGAAAGCCATATGATAGTGGTTAAGTGTCACTGGCCTTGTTGAAAACACATTTCAAGCTTCTGTAATAAAACCTGCTGTGAATAGAAAAGATCTAATGGGCCTGCAGATGACTAAATATTCTTCATGGAAGTACTGGTAGGCAAATAAAAGATGCAAATCTGGAGTCCTGGTCTTCTCAGTAGTTTTTCTTTGTAAAAATTGCAGATTCTTTTCCTTGAACAAGAATCCAAACAGCTATATTTTATAGTAATGCTAGAATATATATTCCCATTACAAAAGACATCACTTTAAGCCCACATATGTTGCTTAATTATGGTATAGTTCCTTCTTTGCTAAATGAATTGCTTTAGTTGACTTTAGAGAGAGTCCAAGATTGAGTTTGTTTTAAATATTGTTGGTTACAGCTTTTGTTTCATTTTTATTTTTCTCTCTCTCACAGCCTTCTAATTCCACATTAGTTTTCTGTATCTGCTGTCTAATTTCTTGAGAGGAGCTGAATGGGACACCTGTGCAGTCTTAACTGTGGGGCAAAGATGGATCAGGCCTCATAGAATCA
>VXBO01004454.1:404685-437950 GCA_013400135.1 Rhinoptilus africanus | reverse complement strand
CGTCGCCGCCCCGCCCCGGTCCCGCCCATCACCGTCGCCACTTAAGCGCCATCGGTTGCCTGGCCGAGGCAGTGCGGTGCTGGCAGCCGGTGGTATCGTACGGTCGTTATTTATCGTTTCCACCCCCCACCCCGCCCCCGAATTCGCTCCAAAATGACCGTGAAAGCAGCCGAGGCGTCTGGTCCTACTTTGACTTACTCGAAGATGAGGGGGATGGTGGCCATCCTCATCGGTGAGCAGCGGGGGTCTTCATCGAGGATGCTCCGGGGGGAAGGCTGTGATTTTTTTTTTTCCTGGCAGGACGGCTTAACGATTTTCTTTTCCTTGTCTTTTTACTTCACAGCTTTCATGAAGCAGAGAAGAATGGGACTCAACGACTTCATTCAGAAGATAGCCACCAACTCCTATGCATGCAAGCAGTAAGTATCAGAAAATTTGGCTGCATTTCAGTCACAAATATCACTGCGTATTGCAAGATCTAGTTTTAAAAAAAAATGTTTGTTTACTGTAATGCCTCTGGCATGACTGTTACGGAAGAGTTAATTGATCTTCTTGAGGTATTACTCACTTGGCAACAATCTTTGTGAGCTGGGTTTGGGAGAAATAAGTCGGATGGGATTTCTAGTGACCCGTCCTTATTTTGAACTGTACTTACAGCATAACTCCTTCATACAGAGAAACGTATTTTACTTTCTGTAGATTAATTTTAGTCCTTTAGTCGAATAGATTGTTTCAGTTGCTTTCTGAATAGCCCAAACCAAAGCTCTTTTTTCGTGATACGTGCATGCCCTCTGGTGGAAATATCTCCCTGATGCTTCTGGTAACTTTTCTAATCCTGCATGCTCTTATCCTTGCAGCCCAGAAGTTCAGTCTATCTTGAAAATCTCCCAGCCTCAAGAGCCTGAACTTATGAATGCTAATCCTTCTCCTCCGGTAAGTAGATTTTACTCAGTGAAGCATTTTTAGAACATCAAGTCGGCCAGTAATAGAAGTGTAGCAAAATTAGCATCGTGAGTATTACTTTAGTTCAGCTCATAGCGCACTGATGTAACTGGGAAAAAGAGTAATTAATGTTTTTGCTTTTCCCGACAGAGAATAAATTTTTAAAAAAAGCTTTTAGTTGTTACTTCATTACAGCATATGACTAAGACATCAGCAATAACTTTTAAGTAAGCTATGGCTGTTAAACTCTTAGGCAGTACCTAATAGTTTAAGATATCTGGTAGAGGTCAAAATTAATTTTTCAGTGGTAAGAAGAGTGCTAATCTTCATCTTAAAGGTCACTTTATTTATATTTTTAAAAAGACATTGTCGAGACTCTCACTACCAAACTGTTTTAATAAATGTGGTTTCTGTCTGTTTGTTTTTCTAGCCTAGTCCTTCACAGCAGATCAATCTTGGTCCATCATCCAACCCACATGCCAAACCATCAGACTTTCATTTCTTAAAAGTGATTGGAAAAGGCAGTTTTGGGAAGGTAAGCTTAACTCTTTTTTGGGTTGCAATTTATTTACTCTTCAGCTCTTGTATGTAATGGGGAGGTCGGGTTTGTACTGGCTTTGGTAAAATTATGGCCGTTTAAACCAGACTTGAGCATGTCCTGCTGCCCAGTGCCTGGTGTCCTCTGTAGCTTCGGGGAGAGGGAGTAGGGTGCTGCACCTGAAAGAGTCACGAAAGAGCCAGGGAGTGAGACGCTCTGGTGCTGGGAAGAATACATACTTGGCTTTTCGAAGGGAAAGAAACTGGATGTAAAACCTTTGGGCTAGATTAATATGCCAGAGGGGTAATAGCGTTACGCGTTTCCAGCAAAGGGCTTGCACACTGAACCAGAGGGTCTAGCAGTGGTTAGCAGTTAACATAGAGTCTCGTTTCCAGCTGTGTTTTCAAGTTGTTGTGTATTTCAGTATTGCTCAGTTCTGGGATTTTATCCTCTTTCAGGTTCTCCTTGCACGGCATAAGGCAGAAGAGCAGTTCTATGCTGTTAAAGTCCTGCAGAAAAAAGCAATCCTGAAGAAGAAGGAGGTAAGCTGCTGCTTCATGATACCATGGCAATGTCAGTCAAAGATATTTTTACTGCGATTACTAAGCAAGTGTACTAAACATTGATGATTTCTTATGTTTTCAGGAGAAGCACATTATGTCAGAGCGCAATGTCCTGCTGAAAAATGTGAAACACCCCTTCCTGGTCGGGCTTCACTTTTCCTTCCAAACTGCAGACAAACTGTATTTTGTCCTAGACTACATCAACGGTGGAGAGGTAAGCAGTAAGAACATGAAATAGTTATTTCCTATCATGTGCTCGGTGGTAGGGTAGACTTTTTCACCCTTCCTTTTAAATAAAGAGTTGCAAGGGGAAAAGTCATGAGGGAAAAGCTACTAGGTTGAATGTTTCCAGCCTGCCAAGTTTTGAACTACCAAAGGATCGTTAGGCCATTTCCTGCTATTGTTCTCCCTTGCTATATATGTTGAGTCTAATTAAGTGCATTGTTAACAGGCTTTGGCGCCGTTTACACAACTTTGTTCTCTCTCTGTCTCCTGTAGTTGTTCTACCATCTCCAGAGGGAGCGTTGCTTCCTGGAGCCAAGAGCTCGATTTTACGCTGCTGAAATTGCCAGTGCACTGGGCTACCTGCACTCCCTGAACATTGTTTATCGGTAAGCAGCCTTGTTCGGTTTGTCGGACTGAAAAAAACCTCATGTGCTTTGTTGAATAAGCATTGAAAAGTTGATCTCAATACGAGCTCAGAATTGCTTTTAGTATTTTTGCATGACTTGGTGAAGTGCAACTAAAATATTCTCACTGTAGCTCCTCTAATGAATGCTTGTCGTCTTTCATCTCTTCCTACAGCGACTTGAAGCCAGAGAATATCCTGCTGGATTCACAGGGGCACATTGTCTTGACTGACTTTGGACTCTGCAAAGAAAACATTGAGCACAATGGCACGACCTCCACCTTTTGCGGCACTCCGGAGGTAAGGCCAGCCCTCAGTCCGCCACTCTAGCCGCAGCAAGTGCTGTCCTTGTCAGGGAAAAGTGACGTCTCCCATGTATATTTACAGCTGGTTAGACAACCAGGGGGTATTACGGGTTTTGTATTATGGGCTGCCAGTGAGGATGTATAGGACACGTAGAGCTCATTGAGCAGGAGAGAATAGCTCTCAAGCCGTCTCCCTGTTTATGAAGAGCTTGCAGCTTTCCAGTAGCTTAGGTCTTGCTGGGATTCAGTAAGCTGCTTTCATTCAAGAATGGGGAGGCTTTCCTAATTATAGAGATCCCTGTGGCTAACGCAGCTCTTTTCCTTCTTTTACACAGTATCTTGCTCCTGAAGTCCTTCATAAGCAGCCCTATGACCGGACGGTGGACTGGTGGTGCCTTGGAGCAGTCCTGTATGAGATGCTTTATGGCCTGGTAAGCAACAAATCTGTCGTGGCAGATCAAACGAGCTTACTCGTCCTTTCCCTGTGAGAAACCCCGTGCCCGCTTGTCAGCCTCACTGACCTGGTCTCTCCTTTGCCGTGCCCACAGCCGCCCTTCTACAGCAGGAACACGGCAGAAATGTACGACAACATCTTGAACAAACCCTTGCAGCTGAAGCCAAATATTACCAACTCGGCTAGACACCTCCTGGAAGGCCTCTTGCAGAAGGATAGGACAAAGAGGCTTGGCGCCAAGGAGGACTTTGTAAGTGCAAACCATCCGGTGCCTGTAGGCAGCGCGGTGGGATGACTAGGCCATGCTGCTTACATTAGCTTGGGTCTGAATTAATCTATTTTTCTCTCTGTAACAGATGGAGATTAAGAGTCACATCTTCTTCTCCCCAATTAACTGGGATGATCTCATTAATAAGAAGATTACACCCCCTTTTAACCCAAATGTGGTACGTATCATTTCTAATTATAGAATGTATGGAGAGTCTTTTCCCCCCTTGTTTTCGTGGGCTGACCAGGAGCTGGGGGGAGCTGGCCGGATGGCTGTGCTTGGGGAACACAGCTTTTCCTTCCCCTGGGGCTGTCCACCCAAGGTTAAAAATAAGAGGTAGCTGACTTTTTGCTGATAGACAATCTAAATTTAACTCTTTTTTTTTTGGCCTCTCACATGCTTCATTTGCATGGCTATTTTAAAGTAATCCCCAGCATCACTGCTTTACTGAAGGGGAGGCTAAGGTGTAGAAAGCAAGTCACTTCCCAAGGGCAGAGTTACATTTGGCTTGTCAGTTACTAACATCAAAAGAGAGAGATCTGGTTGTGGAGGTTGTTCTCTTTCACTTTCTGAGCATTTTAGAAACTAAATTTAATAACTAGCCCAGAGATCAAAGTCTTCCCCTGCAAACTGCTGCATGGCAGAGTGGCATGTTTGCGTTTGGCTTGTTGAGTGAGCTTAGTTGGATGGTAGCATATTAAATTGAATCATCTTGTTTTTAGTGAGACAGTATGCAGCAGGATACAAAAAAAAAAGGTCAAACTAAAACTGGCAAAGGCTGTTAAACAGTGGTCCCGTGGTGATAATACTGTGAGTCTCCTCACAAGGATGCTTGTCCCCATTTTGAATTGAACCGTGCACTCACAGAAATGTTTGGGTCTAAATGTTGCATCTTTCCTTTTCTGCCCTTTCCACAGAGTGGCCCCAGTGACCTGCGACACTTTGATCCGGAGTTTACAGATGAGCCAGTCCCCAACTCCATCGGCCAGTCCCCAGACAGCATCCTCATCACCGCCAGCGTCAAAGAAGCTGCTGAGGCTTTTTTGGGCTTCTCGTATGCCCCACCTGTGGACTCTTTCTTGTGAACATTTTTCTTTCTTTTTTAATAATAATAACTATTATTATTTTTATTTTTGTTTGGCCTTCTGGTTTAACTGCCAGTTGACCAGTCATCTTGAAAGAGAATTTGCACATTTCCACCATGGCAGCTTTGCAGCCTTAATTTCAACTACACTGTTTGCTGGAAGCTTTTTTGAAGAGCACATCACTCTCTAAATGAGCTTTACAGGCTTTTCATTTCCATTCGTTCTTCCCCCAAAGTGGTGCTGTCTCCTTGGGGAAAAAAACCAAGAGTGACTGCTGCCATAGACTGCTTCGGCAGATCGTAGGAGTAAGAACAAGCTGTTTTGAAATCGTGCTCCGAAAAGCCTTGCCTGAAGATCTAGCTGAACGTGATAACGATTTTATGAAATGTGCCTTTTTCTGATGAGGTCTTGTGAGCTCCGAAGCTTTCCCTGTTGCAGAGTGTGTTTCTCAGTTCATTTATGTGGGTTTACTATGTGAACAAATGGTATGCGTGTGGTCTGCGTACTACAGATGGACGTAGTTTAAAGCATCAGTGCGACACTTGCAGGATACCACAATGTGGGGCATTGTTTGTTTCTTCCATATTTGGAAGATAAATTAAGTGTAATTTTGAAATTTCTTTTGTAAATCTATACAGTCAACTAAAATTATTGAAATGGGCTCACAATTACTTGTATCCAAATGCTTGAAGAAAGCATTGCTGCTATGAAAAAAGATTTCTATTTTTAGAAAGGGTTTTTATGGACCAAAATGCCCCAGCTGCAGTCGGTCAAAGCTGTTGGTTTCTTTTTATTTTTTTTCTTTTTTAGTTTAAAAGATGTCATCTGTAAAATGGGCATTATTTATGGTTTTGGGGTTTGGGGGTTTTTCATTCCTGATTGTATGTATTGTAAAAAAGATCTGTACATTCAGTTGTAACTCTAGATGTATATTTAAACTTACAGACTTACTTGTAATGTATACCATCATTGTAATGTAATATAATTAACATGGTTATATGTATCATATTTTTTTTGTGACCAAACCCATTGGTTTGCAGTAAAATCCTGAAAAATAACTTCCATAAGCTCTGACGTGTTTTATTTTAAAACAAAGGTTTTCTCTCTGAAAATGTTTTAGTTTTTTAAAAAATTAAGAACAAGTGGTGCTGGTGGACAAGAAGGTCAGCATGAGCAGGCAATGTCTATTTGCAGCCCAGGCGGCCAACTGTAGCCTGGGCTGCATCAAAAGCGGGTCCAGGGAGGTGATTCTCTCCCTCTACTCCACTCTGGTGAGACCCCACCTGGAGTACTGTGTCCAGCTCTGAGGCCCTCAGCACAAGAAGGACATGGACCTGTTGGAGCGGGTCCAGAGGAGGGTCACGATGATGATCGGAGGGCTGGAGCACCTCTGCGGTGAGGACAGCCTGAGAGAGCTGGGGTTGTTCAGCCTTCCAGTACCCAAAGGGGGCCTACACAAAAAATGGGGAGGGGCTCTTTATCAGGGAGAACAGTGATAAGACATGGAGTAATGGTTTCAAGCTGAAAGAGGGTAGATTTAGATTGGATATCAGGAAGAAGTTCTTTACTGTAAGGGTGGTGAAGAACAGCCCAGAGAAGCTGTGGATGCCCCATCCCTGGAAGTGTTCAAGGCCAGGCTGGAAGAGGCTTTGAGCAACCTGTTCTAGTGGGAGGTGTCCCTGCCCATGGCAGGGGGGTTGGAACTAGATGATCTTTAAGGTCCCTTCCAACCTGAACCATTCTATGATTAAGTCTGAGCTGCCACTCAGCTAAGAAACCTGTGTAATTTTGCGTAGGTGTGTAATGGTTATTCTGTCAAACTGCACCCACGTAAGTCTTATCACGGAGACACCTTAGCAAAATACTTGGTTTTCCAGCAGTGGGTGTTGGGGTGGGTGTGTATCAATGCGGGTGCTCTTAGCGTGGTACAAATCTTCACGCTTCCTCAAAATGAGTTTCTCTTTCTCTGGCAAAGTGAAGGTACTTCTCTCTGCTGTGGACAAAGCGTAACTGCACTTGAAGAATTAAGTCCTTAAGTCAGTTGCATAACAAAGACTTGAGCTGTTTATCACTATGCTGTAGACATATGCTAAAAGCAGGATGTTGTGAGGCTGATGGAAACTCCCTACCTGGGAGTCCAACCTGGAGCATTGCTGCTATGAGGTGGGGCAGTGTAATGTGCCCTCAGCTTACCAGCGTGCCAAAATCTGTATCGGGGAGGCAGATTTCACCAACTGATCATATGCTCACCTGGATGGGGTAACTATTCATGTAAAACTGAGCTGTTAAATACAGGTTTTTATTACTGACTATCGCTGTGTAGCCTGCAAGAGGGACGTTCAGCCAAGAATTATTAAGATAACCACTTCTTCTGGGGTGATCACTCAATTTCTTCTGCACGGTGATGGCTGGCTTCCTTCTATGAAGGACTGGGCGTCTGCACCTTACTTACAGCTCCCATTATCCACTGGTTACTGCAGTTGGTGGTCTCAGCAATTCGCAGAATCAAAATGAGCAGTTGCTGAGAAAAACCTGGACAGAGTCAACTGTTGCTCAGGCCACTGCGATAACAGCAGTGTAAGCAAAGCTCTCATAGGGGTGATAGTTCTGTTCATCGTATTTCTGAGATAAAAGCATGTAGTAACTTTCCATCTTTTATTATCTATTGGATGTAGGAGCAAAAAAAAAACAAGCCTGCATGGTTTCAGCTATAAACCGTGTCTGGGAGACCACACTCAAGAGATGAAAATGCTAATTTATAGCAGCCAAGAAACCTCTCTCCTTTCATATCATGTTAGTATACGAAAGAGATGCAGCCACCTCCCCCCCAACTCCCAACAATCCCCAGATTCCTGCATTCAGTAACTCTTTGAATAGGGTACTGACGGGTCTTGCAAGGCCTTCCAGTGCTATGATGTGCCTGAAACACCTTTTGTGTTGAGGACTTGTAGGCTAGAGATGTTAAAACATATAGTGCAAATTTGCTCCTATAGAAAACAAAACTGTACTTGCGAAGTGACGGAGTTCTGCAATACTTTTTTTTTATCTTTGCCTCACGTTTCCCGGGCATTAGCAAGGTGCTACGTGCAGATAGGCAAGGAGAGAACTGCAGCCCCACAGTAACAAAACATTAAGCAGTATCTCTCATTTTCAAGAAAAAAAACCACCGGAGTCATTAATAATGAAGTACGGAACTTCAGTGACTCAGAGGTGTGCTTGGCTGCCTTTCATCTTTGCCAAGATGTAGGGTATTATTTTAATGGGTTACTTTTGAAAAACAATGTCTGATTGCAATTTTAACTGTTCTACTGTGCATAGGCTTCTTATGCGGCTGTTGCTTTCTGCAAAAGTCTGCAACTGCTAGCAATGAATATTCAACACAGGCTGCCTCAATTTTTTAGCGTAGAAAAGGTGAAAAAATTACCCATGTTTTTAATTTCACTGAATTTGATGTATCACGGTCACGCCTGAGGGGAGGGGGTCTATGGCAGTCAGCTGTTTTTTGGGGTTGGTTTATTGTTTTTTTTGTTTTACAGAATCTCCTGCCTGTAAGGTCTATATTCCCTTTAGAGAAAAGTCTCTGGACTGAGAAGCAAAGGGCTAGGACTCCTGAAATCCCAGCTGACATAGATGTTATGTCTTATTTTGATTAAGAGCCGAACCTGTGGTTTAATTTTGCCCATTTATAAAATGGAAATAACAATTCAAATTTTCTGCTGGTGGCAGTGTTGTAACTGCCACCAGTGGGGGTAGCTTTACTTAGCAGAACAGTCAACCCAATGACCATTAAAACACTCCTTGTATTGCATTTTGCACAGTGAACGTGCCTGGGCTCTCATACACCCTTTGCATGGAGCGTAGTGATGATACAGACATAAACATTTTAATATGTAAGTTCAGAAGTTTCACGTGGTTTAGTCTGTATTACTTATCTCTGTGTACCATAAGCCCTGTACCGTTTCATGAGCCTTAGGAAGATAAGTAAAGCTTCCTAGTGTGACAGTAGTTTTCTTGCTCTCCCTCTGTACTTAACCGGTGGTTACTTCTGTGAGACAGTTTGGATCTTAAGCAAGTTAAGCAGGAGATGCCTGTTTCTCCCCTGAAAGGTTTTAAAAAAGTAGTCTATGCCCATCTTCTGTACACTTCTCTCAAAGAGCCTGTATAAATTAAGGAAAAAAACCCAAGATTTTTGTACGGCCTTGCATCTCCGGTGAAACATTCCTACATATAGCTGAAAAAAATGAGGGACATGGCTGACAAAAGAGCTTTGGGTGGTGGTTCTCACTGGGCATCTTACCTGGGGTACCTAAAGGTAGACGAGATGAATCCTGGCCCATCTGTACTCTTCTAGGAAGTGAAGTGAAATATTCCACAATGTTACTCTCCTGTTTAACTGCAATACCAGCTCTACAGATGTTTATGGGATACCATGTGGCTACAGCTGCCCCAGCAAAGCTAGTGGGATGGTTTCTGATGCTCCCCATATTTACAGCTTCTACTATTCAGACCGACATATAAAGATCGGGATAAAATTTTCCATGCTGGCAGGAACTGTCTATGGAAAGTTTCCACAAACATGCTTTCAAAACTACTTTCCAAAAAATGAAGGTTAAAAAAAAAAAAGGTTTGCTATCCGAAAAAGAAAACTTTAAACACTTAGTACAGACATGTACTGCATTTATGCTTTGAATCTGAGACAATTTGGCCAGCTGATTGCTTTAGTGTCACGTTAGGCTCTAAATGAAAATTCTCTTCTTTGAGAGCCTGAAATCTGGTCGTTTGTGGCTTTCCTGTACAGGAACAGGCATTAGAGTAACAGTATATAATCGCTACACATTTCTGTTTGGTCACCTGCAGCTGCGTGAAGTGAGTTTTCCAACTTGGGATGTTTGCAGTGGTGGAGAGAGCAGGGGCCTGTTGTTTATCCAGGAGTTTCCTCCTGCCCCACCTGTTGGAGTGAAAGAACAGAGTGTCTGAGGGGGGCAAAGCGGAGACCTCGACCCTGGAGAGTCTCGACAGCGAGGTGCCTTCTGCTGCGCTGCCAAAGGGCCTTTGCCCCCATGTCCAAGGGCTGGAGAAAGGGGTCAACACCCCGCACGGTGGGTCTCTGCTCTTTGTACGTGGTACCCTGACCCGGCGCCGCGATGGGAGCTCTGTCCCGCCTGAGGACCCGCCGGGGCCCGGGCAGGAACCCCCTGGAGCTGATCCCACCTCGGGGGATCTCCAAGGGACGGCTGCCCGCGGAGGGACCGCGGCCGCCCCCGCAGCAGGCGCGGCGGGGGGTGCCAGCCTGGACCGAGGGTGACACCCTGTGGTCACCTCCCTGCAGCGCTCAGCTTCTGCCTGGGAGGGGAAGGCACCGGCATGGCCGCGGAAAATCAGGAATACGAGGGCGCTGGAGTTCGTACATCTGGAAGAGGATGTCCTTCCACGCCTGGAATAGCGACTGGTTTAAGCGAGGGGCAGGAACGCGCTCATAGCTCCTGTTCCTCTTCCACGCAGACCTCACGAACCAGTGGTAGAGACTTTTTCATTCCTGAAGCTGTTTTCCTCAACCAGCCCAGACAAACCCACCCTTCTGTCAGGTGCAGTCTCCCCTATAATATCCCTTTTGCCCTTGTGGCCAAGAAGGCCAATGGCATCCTGGGGTGCATCCAGAAGAGTGTGGCCAGCAGGTGGAGGGAGGTCATCCTCCCCCTCTACTCTGCCTTGGTGAGGCCCCACCTGGAGTGCTGTGTCCAGTTCTGGGCTCCCCAGCTCAAGAGGGACAAGGAATTGCTGGAGAGGGTGCAGCACAGAGCTGCGAAGATGATGAGGGGACTGGGACACCTCTATTTTGAAGAAAGACTAAGGGAATTGGGTCTCCTTAGTCTGGAAGAAAGATGTCTGAGGAAGGACCTAATCAACACGTATAAATACTTAAAGGGTGGGTGTCAGGAGGATGGGGCCAGGCTCTTTTCAGTGGTGCCCAGTGACAGGACAAGAGGTAACGGGCACAAACTTGAGCATAGGAAGTTCCACCTAAACATGAGAAGGAACTTCTTTCCCTTGAGGGTGGCAGAGGACTGGAACAGGCTGCCCAGGGAGGTGGTGGAGTCTCCGTCTCTGGAGACATTCCCAACCCGCCTGGACGCGTTCCTGTGCAATCTGCTCTAAGGTGGCCCTGCTCTGGCAGGGGGTTGGACTAGATGATCTCCAGAGGTCCCTTCCAACCCTGCGATTCTGTGATTCTGTCCCTCTCTGGATCCACCTGCCTTTGAGATGCACCCAGGTAACACCAGAGTTTCCTCTGGTGGGAGGGGGGGTGCAGGGAGGGAGGGCATAGACCATCGAGTGCTACAAAAACCACTGTTTACTTGCTGTCTCCCTCCCTGTCCTCTAGCAGGTCGGGGTAAGCAGCACCAGACGAGCAGCAACAGGCAAGAACAACATTGCACCATGTCCTTCAGTAGTTGGGAAAATTAAGCTGTTTCGGAAAAGGTCTGCAGCCTTAGTGTGTTTATTTGGTAAGGGTCTGTCCACTGAGTCAGCTCTCCCCAACCACGCAGGAGGACATGAGGAACCCGGTACTCCGTGAATGGTCTCTCACACGTCAATGAAGAGAAGATATCCTGCAGTTCAGGCCATCTCTTATGAATGTAATACATGAAGCACACAAATAAGTGGTTTATAGGATAAGGCCTAAGCTTTCTTAGACTTTATCCTTCTTTCTCAGTGCTCGCAAACATCCTTCCTTCTGCACTTCAGAGTCTACACTTAGGAGTGTTCTCTGGTGGCTTGATACTGAGCTTTTCTGTACTGGTATAGAAAATAGCTGTATCTTTACTTTTGTATCTTCATTATAGTGTACTGGAGAGTGGAGCAGAGATATGAGAGAGTAATGTATGGCTTCAAAAATGTATTGTAAGTCAGTCAGTTATCATTTTTGCCCTTCCCAGGGAAGTCAACTCATTAGATCAGGTAAATGCGCACGCTACTCTTAAAATAGCTGTGCAGCTAATGTCTCCTAGGGTACAAAGCATATGCCACACAGAGAAGTTTCCTGCTGAGAACTGTGCTCTATCAATTCAGTTATATATGCTAAAAATACCCTTTGGATTTGAATAGAAGTAATATGTGCCATGCAACAGCAGTCACTGACTGACTGTGCTGAGGTATGCTGACATACAAAAAGAGATGATATGTGGGTACGCAGCTTTTCAGAACGGACAAAATAGCCCATTTGCTTCTTTTAAGTGATGACCCCACAACAAGCTATGGGACATGTTTTACTGACTAACGATAAAGAGAGTCTCAGATGTGATTTATGTTTCCAGATGTGGGTCTGAAGTTTCTCTGTGCTTCAGGATCCCTCAGTTTCAGGATTGGGATTACATGCATAGCCCCGGCTAGGTGGCATCCTTAAATTCAAGAAACAGAGGCTGGTGGTGTAGCAATTCCGGCCATTGGGTTGGTTATAAGTTAAAATTTATTGTTGTGTTTTGAATTATGAATTTGCAGACTTGGGACTAAACCTTGCAAGAATAATTTCTGCTTATGAAGACATTATCCAAGCACTATTTTATTCAACCCTGTATATGGAATATCATCTCACTGAGATACGTTGAGCCACACTTCAGTAAACAGTCTATGGCTAAGTTAATTCAATCATATCGCTTTATAAATATGGGTCAGACTTGTGCCAGCCACCGAGTCTCCCTTTACCAGTGACTTTACAGTTTACAGAGAGAAACAGGTACCCAGGGAGAGCAATCCATCTCCCTTCTCTTAAACAGAGATGGTGGGCCCTCTGGAGGGGATGTTTTCTTTCTATTGCCTATAAGGTGAGTTTTCACTAACTGGTAAAGGCAGTCAGTTAAAAGAGAGAGAGAGACACACACACACACACACACACTCCCGCAAGTGATCATTCAACATATTTTGCTCAACATAGCCATGTATTTAGCAGATCACATTATGGGCACATGGGATTGATATCAAAAGGATGTAGAGCTAACTGGAAATCATGCAGCTCACTAAGGAGTTGTAGTATTTTACCTTTGCAGATGCTGATAAGCCCTGCAAGCAATTAAAAACATTTAGCAAAGAAAAACTGTATTTGTTTAAAACATCACTGCAAGCCAGTAGAAGGCTTATCAGATGTGGTGATTAACATACTTCCAAAGCATGGGTTTTTAAATCATGGTTTACACATGACTAGTGATATACTGCTCCTTTTTTTGTGGTCACTAAAAAATATTTAATCATCTGAGAACAAGGAGAGAAGAAGAGCAAGCAGCCTACAAAATGAAAAGTGCTGGAGAACCAGGAATACGAAAAGAAAAAAAAAAAGATTTTGTTTTATTATTTCTGAAGTACCTATCGCTTTGGCTATCTGCCCTGAAATATATGTCATATATTAACAATTATTAACATGACATTGCATCTCTTGGCATGTTACCATCATGCAAAACATTGTGACAGGTAATGGCAGAAAGCTGGAAACAGATAAGATACTGGGATACTCCATTAGACAATCATTTGCAGAAGAGCAGTTATTGTGTGAAATAGTGCCAAAACCTACAGAGAGTTATACTAAATCACTTAAACCTGTAAACCATTTTTTCATATGACATGAGAGCATCATTAGCGGAGCCATTCAGCTAGCATGAATCAGCCCAAACATTTGGTGAGGGCCTTTTACCATCTGGGTCAAAAATAATTCACCAGCTGTTCACTTTAAAATACTGTGGTTAGTCACTCTGAGCCAGGTTACAGAGCCTTCCAACACACAACACACGCAGCGTCTTCACTCCAGTTCTCCCTTTGGCTTCAGTGGGACTATTTATGTGAATAAAAGTTAACGCTGCTGAGTACCTGGCCTACCGCTGCGTGTACTCTAGCTCTTGCTGATCCATTCAGATGAGCATTTTTCCATGTGATTTACTGTTTCCCTTCACTCCATTCCAATTATGCAATTTCTGTGGCAATGGACAGTCCAGATGGACAATGTTGATTTCTATGTCACCTTGATTGGAGCAGCCCCGTAACAAAGAGTGGTAACAGTGCTTGCGACTTCCCTCACCTTAATGAGCCATTGCCCATCAGCTGAGGTACCCTCTGGCCCTGCTGGAGGCTGCAAAGTAAAACTTACAGGGTTAAGCTACCTAAGGTCTGTTTTGCTCCACAGCTGGTGGAGTGATCCACTCAGTGATGATGCGTTTTCACAGACTGCAGAGCCAAAATAGCAGTGCATTAAACCAAAACAGGAGGGTCCCGTAACCCTCCTCCTTTCTGTCCTGCCCTGGAACTGGCACAGAATAAGGGTCTAGCACAGAGAAGGGGATGGGGAGCTGTGAGGGGGAGCAGGACCTTGCCATTTTGGCAAAAGTGAGGCTTTAAAGTGGCTCAGTACTCTTATGCAGATGTCAGAGCCGCTGATGGTCACTCAGCTGGGTTATGGAAAATTGATCCCTTTGAGTGGTGTGATTGTAACTGGAGGTTACAGGTGGTGACTCCAGGCTGCAGGTGGGTTTTTAGCTCTGGACAACAGGACCTTCATTTTTGTTTTGCCTGTGTAGAACCCCCACATATCAGGGCCCACCGCTATGGACCACAACAGCAATGTTCCAGCACGCACCTGTGGTTCATGAACCGTACGACATTTTCAAAAGTTTCCTATGTTTGGACTATTGTGTTCACATGAAGAGTCTGAGAGAAGCAGTGTCATCTTCCAGACATGCGTAAATTGAATCCGGATAATCTTCTCTTAAGTATGTTCAGGCACCTGGGTTTTTCTTCTTCCTATTACGTAGTCAGGTCTCCAGCCACTTTGGAAACCCAGCAATGCTCAACTTAAGTGTCTGAATGCAGTTCATGCATTTTAACTTGGTAAATTTGATAAATATATTTTTCTAAAATTATTTTGGAGAGATCACTGGTTGCGAAGTAAGAAAAAACAGAGTGACCTTGATTCTCACCTTTCTTTCTGTCAGGTTGATGCTGGCACAGCAAAGTTGACTCTACTGAAATTAGTCTGAGCTTCTGCTGTGCAATTAAAACAAAAATAGTCCCACAACTGTTTTAAAATTACAAACAAGTTTTTATAGTGAGAATAATTTTTGACAATGTATCCTTACCTTTTTCTGCTGGGGACAGTTTTATATCACAGTTCTAAATGAGACAAATCCCAAATACCTACTAAGTGTGAGCAATTGCAAACAGGTTATTTGCATCTATCCTCTGGAATTTTATGGATGCACATGAATCAAGCAGTGGATATTTTTCTCACATGTAGCCAAGTATATGGTCTCTATTCAATGCTTCCATTTCAGCTCTTTTATCTGTTGCAGCAAATACACCTTTATATTATCATGTCGTCCTATAAGGCCTCTTCGAGTACAAAAAACTAAAAAAATGCTGCATGGGTCCTAGAATTGCCTTTTTGAAGAGACCATTTAAAATCAGAGATCAATACCCTTCCCTGGATGAGAAGTCAAGAACTCAATTTTCAGTGCTCTTGTACTCTTGGCACAGTGCTCATCGCTGATGGATGACACTTAGGTATACTGTACTAGTCACATAGGCACATGCTGTACCCAAACCCATTACATGTGGAGATAAAATACACACTGCTTATAGTTTAAAATCCAGCAGCTATCTGTGTAACCATGTATTAAAACCAGGATCTATTATACTTCTCATTTATCCATCTCTGAGTAGCAAATTGTAATTGCAATCTGGTTTCACAAAGATGACAGCTGAAAACCCATCACCCCGGTTGCCCATGACCCTCTCTATTTGTCTGCCCCTTGTCACATCCCTGTCTCTGTGTCCCTGTCAGATTCAGACAAGGCTATTTTGCCAGTCACCAGGCAATCTCACATCTCCTCTTTTCCCACCACAGACGACAGAACAGAACAGAACAGAACAGAACAGAATAGAATAGAATAGAATAGAATAGAATAGAATAGAATAGAATAGAATAGAATAGAATAGAATAGAATAGAATAGAATAGAATAGAATAGAATAGAATAGAATGTGTTGAGTTGGAAGGGACCTTTAAAGGTCATCTAGCCCAACCCCCCGTCAGTAAGCAGGGACATCTTTAAATAGATCAGGTTGCTCAGAGCCTCATCAAGCCTGGCCTTGAATGTCTCCGGGGATGGGGCCTCTGGGCAACCTGTTCCATAGTTGGTCCGTAGTTTCTTTACACAAGGCACTGAACTGCATCCTTGACAGCTTTCTTTCTGAGCCTTTTGATTCAGGTTCTGCCCTGATAATGGCATAGCAAGTCCAAAATAGTCTAACACTAGTTTTTAAAATTTGTAGACAACATCTGTAACAATATGCTGTCAGATCTAAAAAGTAGGGACTCACACATCTCTATGGTCATATCAGCTTTCCCTGCACCAATCATCTACTTTTATTTTAAAGGAAAGCTTTTCTCCTACCTGAGATTTTGAATTCGCAGACTCACAAGACACTTGGTGCAGAATCATTAGGTTCCATGTTATTCCTGGAGGCTCTAAATTCAAACAGGTGTTTATTCCTATTTGAAAGACTGCAAAGTTTGTTGTCTCAGTCCTTTTAAAACAGGCCAGTTTTCAAAACAGGTAAAATTCAAAATAATTTTTTAAAAAAGCCGGGGGAAGAACACGGCATCTGCTGTTATTTATGTCAACATAGGCTACAGTAAGGCCAAAGAGCTGTATGGGTTTTCGTAATTAAAACCGAAACCAAAATTTGTGCATCATGGTCATTACTGCTAAATAGGCAAGTCCTGCAAAAGAACTGAAGAGCCTGGCAGTAATCTGTTCCCACGGTGCTATCCGGTTTCCTTTTTAGCTCTAAGTACAATGCTTTCCATTACCCTTCCTAAATTTAGACTGCCTGTCTTTACAGGTTTACATTCTCCTCTTAGGTTCACCATAAATCGGGGAGTCTTTTGCAACAGTCCTAAATAAGGTGATGCGCTAATGCTAAGTTACTTGCTGGCTAAGGATGAAAATACACTGATTACACCATCAGGATATAAAAAGAATGTTAAGAAGCTTGTGAGTTCAAATGTGGTATTCCCAGGAAGCTTAGTTCTCTATAAATGTGCCTCTTTTTTTTAATTATTATTGAAATCCACACTCTGAAAAGACAGCTGGAAAAGTGCCATTACTAAAATGAAGTCATTTCAGAAGCTGATTACATCAAACGCAAAACCGGCTCCCCTTCCCTCCTTTGAATATAGTATCAGCTCACCAATATATCCCAGATCTTTCATGCTATAAATTCTTCACCAGAAAATGATTTTAATTTGTTTTAAATATTTTGTACTGATTTCCCCAAAACAAGCTAATTAATGACATCTCCTTAATGACATGAATGACAAGTTAATTACTTAATTTACACTCTGAATATGACAAAAGAGAATTTGTAGGCACGCAAACCCAAACTCTGATAGCAGGTGCATCTTGAAATGTGCAGAGGTATACTCTGATATTTTCTCATTCTACATATACTACTTCCATCTTCAGCCTTTTGACCTCAGCAGCACCAAGAGCACAACAGGACAGGTTTCCTACCCTCTAAGTAAGTGACATGAGAAGCTCTTCCCATTTGGATTAATCCAAAAGTACATGACAAAAGTACCAGTTTGCCATGCTTACCGGTTTAAGAGGAGGCATGGGATAGCATCCCAGAAGTAAGGAATCACGTTTCCTAAACCGTAGCTCAAACCTGCCCCTGGGAGGATGCACTCCCTGCAGCCAGGGTGTGCCTGCGTTAAGGCACAGGCATCCCTGAACTGCAAACGAGGTACCCGTAGGCTGCTGTCCCGAAGGAGCTGATGGGAACATCCCCAGCCCTATGCGGGGGGCTGCTAGCAGGGACCTTGACTGGTCAAACATGTTATGTGCTTCTTAGCTAGGTCTGACAATCTGCACTCAATTCTGCTGCAGGAACATCGTTAGCTTGATCGATGCTTATCCTAGTTAACTCTGACAGCAACAGCAAGCAAGACGGGACAGCTGGGTTTTCAGACTAGGCTCAGCAGACCCACAGGGGACATGTGCTGCTCACATCAGCAGTGACCCTGTGCAGAAACCACATGTGCAACGTTCTTCACTACCACTTGTTTTCAGCTTCGCCAGATTAAGTTTCGACCAAGTGCATTTCTCTGTCCTGTCATCACACCTTCTGGTGGCAACAGATTTCCCACCTTTCCTGGTATGTAAGAGAAAAGCGTCAGGTCGTATGCCACAGGTCATCTCTTGCCTCTCAGTTGCCACAGGTCATCTCTTGCCTCTCATGGCGCATGACTACTGCCATGGACTGTCTCTTCTCCCAGATCTTTCTTCTATCTCTCTTCTCCTTGATGACTTAGAATTACTGTATTAAGAGGATGGAGAATGATCAATCCCTGTTCACTCTCTCAGTGCCACTTGTGATTTATAAGACAGTCAGCTAGAGAAGAGCAAAAGCAATTACCAAGGGGGTGATCATCCACAATTTAGTGAAAGGCCAATTTTATTCCATTACAGAGTCTTACTTAAGATTGTTTTTTGATCCGGAACAAGAAAGGGCAAAAGAGATGTTGGCAAGGACTGAGAGGTGAACTGGAGGAGCATCGCACTCTTCCTAAACTACACAGACTTCATTGCAGTGATAATGTTGTTGAGAGGCACTAGCTACCATGGATTAAAGGCAACTGATGCTTGTCAAATGCTATGAGGAAGAAAATTGTTCACATATACAGTGGATTAGCTGTTCCTTTCGAAAACATAGTACATAGCGGAGCACCAGAAAGAGCCTGCTTCAGGTCCTGCTCCAACCATCCCAAACGTGAGTGGCCCAGTGAAGCAGATGGAGGGTTGGCTGTCTCTGATACCTCTAAACCACTACTTGCTGCCAGAAACATTTGGAGGTTTTGCAGCCACCTTCTCTAGCTGTCTGCCACGCTCCCCTCACAGCTGGGTCTTGCAAGGTACTTGTTGCACTTTGGCAAGAACTCAGGCTGCCCAGTGACAATATAGCCAACACATTTGGTGTCCTATTATAAATTGCTCACTGGCTGGCACCTGTCCTCTAACAGGCAGCAGCTGAATTGCTGATGGGGACTGTGGTGGCTCCAAGTTTCATGCAGGTGGATGACCCCTTTGTCTCCTGACCTCCTTTGGTGGAGCACAGCCAAGGTGATGCCCACAGAGGGGGTGAGGTTTAGGAAGGTGATTAAACCCAAAAGTTGACTGAAGAGCAATGAGTTGGGGGCAGAACATGGAAAAGGAAAATATGTGCAAAGGTGCATATGAACTCATTAAATGGTTCACATAAGCCGTTGCTCATGGAGCTGCACAATGTTTGGCAGCTGCGTTTGCCATTGATATCAGGTGATTCATGAGCAATGCACAGCTTTCTGGGAAGAGACTCTTTTTGTTTCCCGTTGCCTGGCCTCTGACCCGGTCCATCAGCAAAGGTGAAGTTCCCAGTGGTGTGCTAGGGGCTGTCCACCACGGCTCTGGGCTATTGTGTGCCCTTATCTCCTGGAGCAGCAGGATGTGTGATGGCCCTACTCCCCTCTGGAAAAGCACACTGAGGCCTGCAATTGCATTATTCATGGAAAAATACAACTTTCCAGCAACTAAACCAATATACATAGCCTGCGGCTCTCTTACACAACCTGCTCCTTTTATAGGATGAGGTGTCAGGGCGAGCCCATGTTAAGACCTTGGGATAACGGGTTAAGTAAGGCTTCGACCTGACGCTGCTGCAGCCACACAGAGAGCGGTAACTGCATGGTGCAGCTCTGGGGGAGGCTCTGGGCTGCAACATTGCCATGGGGATCACAGACTGGATCCCTGCGTGGCTGCAGTGAGGAGGCAGCAGAACTGCCACAGGCAGGGGCATCTGCCAGCATACTGGCAGACGCTGGAGTAGCCACAGGGCTAGACGCAGGTCTGGGTTAATGTATCTTGCCTCAGAACATCCTCTCAGGTCCTTGTTTACTGAGCTAGCCACAAGAAAGGAGCACAGAATCTAATTTCAAATCCTTATTTTAATTTGCTCTCTTATTAATGAATATTCCACTCTTTAATTGTGGCCTAACCACTTCAAAATAATTTCTCAGTGTACTTATTTTGGTATGATATACCTTTTCTAAGCTTTCCTTTATGGTGTGCACACTCTAGTACAGAATTAAAGTGATTTTTTTTCAGAAAAATGCTCAGCTGGCAAAGCAGAAATCTGTGTGAGAAGTTCCTCTAAAGTAGTTTGATACAAACTGTTATTCCAGAATGATTAGCCGGCCAAATTCATCCCATAGTTAAGTCCCAAGTGAACTTGAACTGAAATTCTCCTGCTCGTTCCTGTAGTCGTTTTGTAAAAATATTGTGCTGGTGACCTCTAGTGGAATAGAAATACACATTTTTTTTTCTTTTAAATTAGGTCCAAAAAATCCCTATTAAAAGCAGTGGATTTTTTTTTTTCCTCAAAAACTGTATTAATCTGAACCACATAAAACAGGAGCTTATTTTGCTTGTCTGTGCTCAAGAAGCACAAATCAACAATACAAAACCTGCTTCTGTGGGGCCACAGTGTCCTGGTCTGAGTGACACAGGACTACTTTCTCTTCCAATGCTGGGGAAAACTCCACTTTTGGAAGACTCTACTATCTGAATTTGTGAAAATATTTACTTTATAGTCAGCTAGGCTCTGTCAGATTCCAGGCCTTGGTGGTTTTGAGCCTTGCCAGGTGCAGGGATGAGGAGGAGTGAGACCTGGGCATTTGACCCAAGCTGGCCAACAGGATTATTTCATACCATGAACGTCACATTTGATATAAATTAGAAAGTTTGCTGTGTAGTTTCTCTCACCCTTGATGGTGGCAATCCAGAGAAACTTCTTGCCCAGATGCCGGACCCCTCATCCTGTCCCTTCCTCCCGAAGCCGTAGTGCTCGCAGTGTCCGACATTTGCTGTCCACGGCTGGGAGTGCACAGATTCCCACTGATAGAATTGGCTGAGTATAATTCATGTATATCTTATATTAGTTTTGGGATTAATTCTGGGTCTTTAGTATTATTTTTAATTATTTAGTCTTATCCTATTAAATCTATTTATATTTCAAGCCTTGTGTTTCCTTGCTTTCCTTGATTCCCCTTTCTGGGTGGGGAGGTGTCATCAGGTGATAGAATAATTGTCTAAATGGCAATAAATTGCAATGGGTTTTCTCAAACCATAACACATAGTCCCCGTGGATTTATGTTATGGTGAAGATTATGATATCGTTATTACAATAAAGGAGGTAGGTGACATCTGTGTAGCACATTTAACCGTGGAGTCCGAGAGAAGGGGAAAAGCCCAAAATAAGCAATTCCCTCCCCACCTCTTCCGAATCCCACCCCGGGTGGATAATTCCCTCCCCACCTCTTCTGAATCCCACGCCAGGTCTGCTGCTGTTCATCCCTGTCACCAGAGGGTGGAGAACGGGAGGGCAGTTGGTCTCTCTAAGGGACACCCCCCATGGCCACCCGGTATGTGGCACTAGCTATTTCTAAATTTGCCCACTGATTTGTGCTAGGTACGGGGTGTTTCGGGGTGCTTGTCGTCTTACTAAGCTTCAACAGCTTTGGTTGAAATTAAGGAAAAAAAATAATTAAAAGAGCTGTCCTGAGGCGAATGTCAATAGCTGCTGCAAGTACCCATGCTGTAGATGGCCACAGGCAGGGCTCCTGATGACTACATACATACTTAACCCATTTAATATACTTAACTGAAGAGTTAGGGATTGCTTTTTTCCTCCACTCCTAAATGTATGAGGCAATCTCTGTAGTTGCCCGTGGCTATAAAAACCCTCTACTTGGCTGTAACTGTACAGCTGCGCCTTGCTTTTTAGGCCACTTTGAGCACTGATTAATTCCTGTCATCTTACCTTATAGCTGGAGCACCCTGTCCTGGGACCTCTGGTTGCCTGCCCAGCTCCTCTTCATGTTCCCTGGACAGAACGGCAGCCTGGTACAACAGCCGGCTTCTCCATTCCTTGTCCTCCCTTTGCCCTGGCTTTGAAAACCTCACTCCAGCCACAGCCATCAGTGGTGATCACAGGTTCACTGCATTTAAGATCTGCAGCAAAACTCAGTGCAAACAGTGTTCTCTCCACAAGCAATGCTAGGAGAAAAATCTGCTTTTGCCAGCGCTCAAAAATGTATTCACTTTCGAAAACATTACTGTTGTAATTATTCCCCCATTCTGCCTCCTACCAATCACTTGAAATTTAGCAAGGGTAACCTTTGTGCCAAGTATGTATGTATGCTTTCCTGATCCTGCAAAAACCTGTCTGATTTTGGTTAAATCAGGAGTTAGGACATGTACAGACACACTAGAGCTTAAAAGCTGAAGTCTCTAAAGGTGCTGTCCTCAGTGAGCGTGTCCTTCCTTCCCAGCTCCTGGTGGCCAAGAGGCTGCACCTTCCCCTTCTCTCTCCTTGGGTGAAGAGCTGCCCCCATCCAGCCACCCACCCCAGGCAACTCTGGACTGAATGGGACCCAAGAAGTGCCCCATCCTGGAACCAGATTACAGTTGAGCTCCAACCCCAGCCTGTGACACAGAGTTGCTACCTGATGCTGGGGAAGTCACACCAGACTTTCCATGGTATTTTCGCAGATGCCTTGTTTCTTGACCACTTGGAAAACAATTATGATGGGAACTCTAATTTTTTCAGTGGTGCCCAGTGACAGGACAAGAGGTAATGGGCACAAACTTGAACATAGAAGTTCCATCTAAACATGAGGAGGAACTTCTTTACCTTGAGGGTGGCAGAGCACTGGAACAGGCTGCCCAGGGAGGTGGTGGAGGCTCCGTCTCTGGAGACATTCAAAACCCGCCTGGACGCGTTCCTGTGTAACCTGCTCTAAGGTGGCCCTGCTCTGGCAGGGGGTTGGACTAGATGATCTCCAGAGGTCCCTTCCAACCCCTACCATTCTGTGATTCTGTGATTCTGTAATTATTTACAAATCATTGTTAAAATGTAAGAAAATCCACCGTTGTTTCCAAAGTGGTCTGCCCTGCATCTGCTTCTCTTTTGTGCTTTCTGCTCCATCACTCATGTCATTATCAGATGTGCATATTAAATTTGTGCGGAAGACCCCAAAAAACACCAGGCACGCAGGAGGGCAGAAGACTAACAAATTAGTGTAGTGAGTTGAAAAAATGTAGGAAATAATTCAGTTAGGAGGACCACAACGGTCTATATTTAAGTAAAAGTAATTGATTACAAAATTACAAAATGTGACCTGGCAGAAAAGGAACCGGGGCTATAGTGTACCCCAAGTTATTCATGGGCAATAACACTGACACTGTTGTGAAGAAATGTGAGGATTACCTCTGAGACATATAGGCAGAAAAGTAACACATAGGAGGCACAGAGAAATTTTTCTGCCTTATTCAGCACCCCTGAGGCCTCCGCTGGTGTTTCGTGTCCCATTCTGGGCAGAGAGGTGTGAGCCACTGAGGGCTCCAGGGGCCAGCAGCAGGTACTCAGCGTCTTCAGAGAGCAGAGAAATGTGCAGTTCTTCATGTCCCCTCATGACAAAGCAAGGAAAGATGGACTAGTTGTAGTACAGAGGGTTTAGTCTAAACACCAGTCTAACAACGAGCATAATTAGGCACTGGAAGAAAGCTGCCTCAGAAGACAGTGAATTCTATGGTTTTAGGTATTTCTAAGAACAGGTCAGACAGGAACAATTTAGCAATAGGGATACCCAGGGAAGACTGGTATAGCTAACCTTTTCTTAGGGCAGGAAGATGAATTAGATGGCCTACAGAGGATGCTGTCAGACTTACTTTCTCTCTTTGTATGATCTGAGATCCTGAAGCTTTGTTTTCAGCTGTGCTCAAGACTCCCAATTGCAAATAGTGTCACCAATAACTGCCTTTATTATGTATTAAGACTTGTTTAATACTAAATGACAAGGACAAATCCTAGGTTTCTCAGACTGAGCATCCGAACTTAAGGGATTTTTGGATCCGAAGTTAAGTCCATTTTTTGGACTTAAAATGATACATCCCAGTTCTTCAACCCCAATGCAGGGATAATGCTATCCACTCATCTTGTTGGCATGTTGTGAAGATGTATTAATTCAGGCTTATGAAGTTTTTATATATTACCTTACTATCTAGCAATTTATAGGGAAACTGTTACCCATATCTCCATGACGAATTATCTCCATTTCCAAGGCTGGAACAACCCAAACCAAATCAAAATGCTGACTAGCACTGTAGGTTATAAGGGCAGCAGCAATGGCTGTGGTTTTGCGGTCTGAGCTCTGATGTAACACAGACCTCCAAATGATTATTAACTCAACATTATCTGCTCTGTGTACTGAGCAAGGTGAGGGCGTGTGAAAGAACCTGTATGCAATAAGGATATTAAACAATGTACTGTGCATATGCACAAAAGAACTGAGTTACAGAGGCACAAATACTCTTTGTTTCTGGGATTTCCCAACTTCCACATAACTGCCTTTTGTAATAGTGTTTCTAGGTGCCCTTGTGCATGAAATAAACCCATGCGGTACTCAAATATGAAGAACACATATATAAGATTCATCGAGACAAACCTGTCTTATCATCAGGACATCCAGCCAAAACAGGAAAAGCTGGTTGCTTCCTTTCCCTGCTCAATTAAGGGGACAAAAATGGGGGGCACAACACAAGCTGTTGCTGAGACAGCTGTGAGTTGCTCCCCACCTTCCCCTTTCCTGGGGCAGCGCAGCCCAGGCAGGAACCATGTCTGGGGGGACTCAGGGTGGCCCCTGGCCCAGCAGGCTGCCCAGAGGTCTCTCCTCTCTGAACTCATGCCAACCTGCAGCAATCAAACCTCAGTTTGATCCACCAGACACTTGGAAACAAAACCGGAGGGATGGAATGACGCGGGAGGTCTCCGAAAGCAGCCATGCCCAATCTGAGGGTAAATCACCACTGTGCTGCTGCAGGAGCTCAGCACGGGGGAACACCGTTGCGGCTGTGTCCCCCAGCCCTCACTGCTCTGTTTGCCACCAGCACGGGTGTCACTCGGCAGGGAGGATTTCAGGTGATCGAAGCAGTTTCAGGCTGTGCTCAGGCCCTCCCTTCTCACTGGCAAATTGCAAACTGGACTGCCACACATGTCTTGCAAAGGCGCTGCACATCTGAGCACAGTCCCGGAGGTATGTGCCCACCACTGCCCCATCCATGTCAATGGTGCAAGGGCTGGACTCTTCCAACTATCCTACGGTCATAAGCCTGAAGGATTAAATCTCTTCTATCCAGAAAATTGCTTCTCCTCCTCTATTTTAATGTCAGGTCTGTTCAAACCGAGGATGAAATGTTAAACACTTCATATGCCTTTCAGAAAATCAAAATCAAATGACTGGCTTAGAAACCACGGCTTTTAAAAATAAAAAAAGCTGAGTTATTTGCACTCATATTCTCATTCTTGAGTTTCTATGAGTGAAGCTCAACTAACCCAGGCTTTCAAGTTTTTACAACTGAAAGGGTGGGTTGTGTAGATGTGATAATCATGACTCCAGGAATTAGGTGCTTTAACATGTTGCCTCTCATTTCAGTGGCATGTGTCCAAGAGTTTGAGAGCTGGCCCAAGTGTATTTGCTTTTAGAATTTGCAAAGGAGCCAAGCCCTCAATGATAAATATGAATATATGTATGTCTAAATATGTCATTAGCCACAAAAAACACTAAGCCACAGGGAGACCCGTTTAAAAGTCTGATGTCTTGCAGCGAACTGGGACTTTCTTCAGGGAACAGAAGGTCTGAGTTTCCCTCCTCGCTGCTGTAGCTGCTCTGCCCCCTTGGGTGGGCTGCGGGAGAGGAGAAGACATGGTCAGAGAACTGGGAGTGAGAAAGCACCAGTGTGTGTGTGGTGGTGGTGGGCGGGGGTGAAGGCACATTCACTCAGTACAACTGGCATTTCCCAGCTGTCCAACAGGAGAGGGCAGACATCCACTGCAGAAAGTCAAGGTGCAATTCAGAAAGAGTCACCAACGGGGAAGAAGAGACATTTATTTGGGCACTGGACTGAGTATTGGTCACTACCTAGGAAAGGTTAATATTTGGAGAAGGTGGAGCATGAGGGAAATGTTCAAGGTTCCCTGCCTAGGGGGAGGAAAGTTGAAGGCAGTGCCAAAACTCCTCACTAGCTTCCCCAAAAGTCAACAAAATTGGTGTGGTCTTTCCGTAATGAGGATGAAGAAGAAAAACGGGTCTTTCACTTTCCTGGAGAAGCCAGGAAGAGACTAGCAAGTTCCTTTACTCTCGTAAAAGTAGCTGCAACTAAGCAGCCACCCTAATGCTACTCTGGAGTTTCTGAATACTTTTTGTGGTATGAAAATAACCTTCAGATGAGTCAGTAACTCCGGCCTACTGACTCCACATACACAAAACGCTTTCTCGTGCGCTATGTCCACTGTAGGAAAGTTCTTACCAAGACTTAAACTTTATGACAGCTAACTACAAAACCATGCTTTGCCCGTGCTTCTTTGAAGAGACTTGCTGAAGTTAAAAGTTGTATTGGAAGGCTAAAGCATTGTGTGGAAACTGTTTGCTGTGAATCCAATCTCCGACATCCCTTCCCTGGGGACATTCCTGCTCAGAGGCAGCACAGTGGCTCTTCAGGGCACTGTGCATCTCCTGCACAGCACACGCTGTACCACTGACAGCCCCGTGGCCTTTGCCAATGCCTGTTTCATCAGTGTGAATGAAAACGACCAATTCTTCAGTGATTAGTCTGAAACAGAGAGGTTTATGCCAAACTGAGCAGCACGGAGCCTGAATCTGAATGAGAAGGGAGGGAGGAGGGTGTCTGCCAAATGGAGTTGCTCATAGGCTGGCAGCCCCAGCTGTCGAGAAGCCAAATGAGTGCATCAGGACTTTTGTATTCTTTGGAGAGGTCCAAGTCCTGAGGCTGACGTCTCTTGTTTCACAGAAGTAACTCAGCCAAGCAGCCGCACTGGGATGGCAGGGATCTTGGTGACGGGTGGCAGCTGCCTTCTTGCAAGGCTGTGTCTGCCCGTGCCAGCAGCGGGGAGGGAGGCGTCGTCAGCCCCCAGGCTGCACTCCTCAGCAGCTCAGGGAAGTCCTTCCTAAAAATCATGCTGGTAAACTACACAGAAAGTTACAGGAGAAGGTTTGCCTCTACCCTGGAGATTGCTATATCAGCTTTGCCAGAGGTGATATGTACCTTGGGCTTTTAAAAAAGCAAATAAACCAGCAAATGACTGAAAAGCAAATGCCAGCTCCTGAACCACAGCGGGCTGCAACCAGCGCCAAGTGCTTTTGGAGGGTGCGTGTCAGGGTTTCGCTCTGGGGCCACAGTCCCACCAAGGGTTTCCTCCCTGGGGTCCCACAGGCGCATGCCCAGCCGATCCATGTCGGATAACAGCGCAGCTACTGCCCACACAGGCACAATCTCTCTTCGGGAGCTACATCAGACAGCGTGAGGGGCTGGAGAGCTGGTGGCCAAACGGCCTTCACTCCCTCCTCATTTTTTTTTTTCAAAGTGGGTAGCAAACAGTTTCCTCCCCAGCCTCTCTGGCAGCAGTGTGCCTACCTGCCACGTGGGGCTGGTACAGTGGGGAAAGGAAGGGAAGGAAACCTTGCTGGCACCTCCCCGTTGAAGTGCTGCCAGTGTATTATTATTTCCCCTACCTGCATTTTGAAAGACCATATTTTGGTTAGTACAGAGACTGGGGCACTGATAGCTTCTGGCAATGNGGGTTCCTGTGCAACCTGCTCTAAGGTGACCCTGCTCTGGCAGGGGGGTTGGACTAGATGATCTACTGAGGTCCCTTCCAACCCTGTGATTCTGTGATTCTGTGAAGAGGAATCTCACTTTTCTTCTCTCTTTCTTGCCTCTCCCCTGTTGAAGGGGAGAGATGGAGGCAGGCGAAGCCCTGCTGGCTGCCCGCAGCTCGGCAGCTCCTCCTGTTCTTCTCCTCCTTCCACCTGCTCTGCAAAATCCCCGCTGGGCATCTGCCAGAGGCAGCTGCTGACCTGGAGCTACTCTGAACGCCCAGCTTCAGACTGTACAAGGGACAGAATTTACCCTGGAGACCTCCAAACATATATGGTCCACTGAAGACCATCTTTGCTACCTGTTAACGAACCCAGATGAGAGGTATTCTGGGGAACAGATGACTTAAAGCTTTCACCCATCGCGGGATCATACACTGCTTATTTCTTTGTGTCTGCTGGGTGAATACAAAATGATCTGTGTGCTGGAGGCTGGTTTTGTTTCCTGCTTGCCGGCAATGACCTGAAAATTTTGATGGACTTTGGAAAGCTTACCCAGACATTTGGTATTAATGAATGCATGTAAAATGGGTTTCAGCTTGCCAACTGTGGTCAAAAACCAGCAAGAAGTCGAAGCACAGCATTAATGACATTTAGTTGTTTATTTTTGCAACAACAAGATTTTCAGGAGAAAACAAAACACTTTCTCAGTGGAAATAATTAAAACCATGAAAATGACTGCATTTCCTGTGTGACTGACATGTTCCATGCGGGAGAAAATGTTTCCCAGCAACAACAAAAAAAAACATTTCTGCAGCTTACATTTTTCTTAACAATGCACATCCCTTTCCTTAATTGGAACAGGCAAAGGGAATTTTAGCTTAAACATTTTTAACAATTCATCACATTAGGAAAGAGCAAAACCCTTTTTCCACTAAGCAGCGATCTAAAGGGCTTCCATTTTTGGCACCTTGTTTGGAAATTCCTAAAAACTGCCTGATTTCAGGCAGGGAGTGACATTACTAACTGGCTGCTCCAGGCCCAGCCCTTGCCATGGGACTGTGCACCAGCAGCCGCTGCACCATGTAGGCGCCAGTGCACTTATGGTGGAAGCAAAGTGAGAAATCAGGGCCACGTGCTCACTGTTTGCCCCCCGTCCGTCTTTCTAAGACACTTCCTCCAAGTTCAGGCTCAAGTTCAGCCTCTGTGAGTGAAGCAGCTGGTTGAAATAACTCCAATCACATCAAGCAGTGTCCTGGATACTAATAAAGACATTTGAAATGTAGCTCTGATGTACTTCTTACTGTTTTTTCCCCGCTGATTCCAGAAAGTTATATCAAAAATATAAGGAAGAAATCAAGCCCATAAAAAATTCAGTTTGAGTAGAAAAACTGGTTTGCCATTTCCCACAAGATAATGAACTGGATAAAATTTGAGGCATTTTTACTGAACTTTCTGACTTTCATTTGTTACTGCCTCCTGATTTTATTTCAAGTGGGCAACTTTCAAATGTATGGGGCTGCTGTTTCTATGGTTTGGTAAAAAAAGGTACACGTGAAATATCTGAAGCAAACAGGAAAGAACAGTGTGTGATGGCAAACCACACACGTATTATTCAGTAACTATTACAAGTGGCCCTTCAGGTCACCCAGAAGCTAGAAAATCTTTCCTTTTATTTGATGGAAAGGCTATACTGCCATTAAAGTAAAAATCTGAAGTAAAATTCAGTTTTTATTGCATTTTCTGAGATCAATTCTTTTTGTATTGTACTTTCCAACCTTCCGTTCTTAACTTCAGTTTGATTTTCAAAACATAACTCTTAAAGTTGCTGACCCTGGCCACATTGTGTTTTTAAAGAGTACTTTTAAAGAAGATGCTAACAGAAAAGCAGCAGGAATAAATAGCTGTGCAGTGAGTCAGTAGGTGGTTTTCAGGCCCTAGAGGGAGTTGTGAAATGCAATGAGCTCTGGACTGTATCTATTACTTGTTCTATCAAAAGAGGTCAAGAACTTTTCCAAAAGACTTTTTTAAAGTCAGATAAAAATACATAGGTATAAATCAGTGCCTCTCAAATAGTAAGAACAAAACGCAAAGAGAATGACATAGTAAGAAACCACGGAACTCAGAATGAAGAAACTTGTGTTGTCATTTCTGTCATGTACTTGCTATGTGACATCAGGCTGTATTATTTATTTACTTAGTATTATCCACTTACTGATGGATTTAGAGTTTATTCATTTGCAAAATGTCACAAATGGCATAGCCCAAATATTCCATTTATTAAATTTATCTTGCATTTATAAAAAGCATCCTTGCAAAGCTGCTCCTAAATTGCAATTCATTTGCTGCACAACAGTAATAACAATTATCTCCTCTATTCACAGTTCCTCAAGGATGGATCATTTCACTTTCTTGAGATAGCTTTCTCTGCCTTTTTCATCTCGTTTTCATTGCTCTGTGACTGGAATTTTGGCACATTTTCCCCCCTGTGTGTGGGTGTCAATGCGTCAACACTAATGGGAAAGGATACTTGTGCTTTTTTAGATTGGTACTTTTTTCTGGAATAAATGGTACAATTTTCTCAGGGTTTTTACTCACTCTCTTTCTTTCTTTTCTCTCCATGTCTTTTTCCTTCCCTTGTCCTCCCAGCTCCCTCATGTTGTCCTGTGCTGACTATCTTATGAGCCTCTTCTGGAAATGGTGAACTATTAGTTCTGAGAGCAAAGCTCAGCAACCACAGACATGGCCAACATAACTTCAGCTGGTATGTCAAGGAAATCCTCTCCATAGTTTTGCTGCAAAGCTTTATTTCCATATTTTAGAAGAAATTAATTGGGAGACTTCCACTGTGTTCTTTCTGAGTCATAAAATCTACAGGGAAATAAGACGACCTTCTTTACTCCAACTCTGATAAAGAAAACTCATTCAGAAAGCTCTTCAGCTCTTGATTCATTCCTGTTGGCTTAATGCCAACTTTCCGGCCTCTGCACAGCCCCAAACTCGAGTTATTAGATCGCTGGAAACACAGACAAATACAAATTATAACCAGAGAATTTAGCAGAATTGCCCACCCCAGCCTCACAGATTTTTCAGGCAGATTATTCAGCAATTTAATGTGAATATCTTATCTTATCTTCTTTTTCCAGCCTAACCATGCATCTAATTATTAACTGTTTGGTCAGTTTTCAAAGCAAGGAATTGAAAAAATATCAGAAAAGATGATTTCTTGCCAACTGCACTTGGACAAAACCGGCAGGGGAATCTCATTATGGTGTTACACTCATACCCCTGGCTGGTCTCCTCATCCTCTCCTGCTTTTGGCTTTTGCATCTTCTCCATTCTTCTTTCTCCTGAGGCGGGTGACCCTCTGCCTGGCCTCACAGGGCAGGGTTGTGGAGCTGGGGATCGTCCTCTTCGCAGCGTCACTAAGCTGTTTGCCTGCCCTGCTGTTTGGGATTTCTTGCTTTCTGGAACACCTCTCCCAGCCCCCCTGGTTTCGGGGGGACTCCCTCCCCAGGCGGCAGGGAGAGGGGCAGAGCGGGTGCAATCCTTTCCCACCCTGCAATCCCTCCGGCAGCCCCCCTGCCCCTGCTCTGATGGACACCTCTCGCTTTCGGGCACACGGTGCGAGCCAAGACCTCCTTGTTTTAACAGCATAGGCGGGCAAGGCAGGGGCAGGAAAAGAATAGAGAACTGAAAAGCAGCAAAGCACATCCCCTTTTTTCCCTTCCTTATCCCGTTCATGTCTGTTGTGCCGGAGTTTTGCTTGTTTGCGTGCTTATTTATGTTCTGTTCTGCTGGGAGGCAGATACGGGGCCCTGGGACCGGGACCCCCTGGCCGCCAGCAAGCGTTTCACAGACGCTGCGTTTCATGAGATCCCTTTACGATCGCCTTGGCTGCAGAACCAGCACAGGCTGTTTGCTTTTCCCTCCCTCTGTTTGCTTTCATTGGCTGGAACCGGCCTTTTTTCCAGTTCCTTCCTTTTCTGGGGTGCCAGTTAATGCCAGTTAACACCAATAACAAGGATGTCTCAGCTTTTCACCCACAGTTGCGAAAAGAAATTCTTGCACCTGCTGAGATGTGGTTTCTCACTATCAGCTGGCTACTGATGACGCCACAAAATGTCCCTCATATCAATGCCATGCCGAGGAGCAGACCTCAGGACAAAATATTTCACATTTTTGCTTACGGGCAAATTTTTCCCCAAGACCTTATGTAAAGAAATATTTATCACCCTGACACGGTGTTTTTGGCATGGGCTGTAATTTAGGGAGTAGGTCAAAGCTTCCTGGTACCTCTGCAGACCCACAGCTCACCATGGCAAGGGTGTACTGCCCTGTGGGTAGCCCAAACCCAAGGCCCCAGAATAACATCTTACTTTATTTTTTGTCTGGCCATTATGGTTTGTGCTGTGTACTGGCTGCTGTACCATCTGTGAAAGCTAGGTACCTCCTGAGGTCACCACAGGGAACGAAGTTAAGCCATTGCTGTGTTGCAGCTGGCATAGATACTGTCAAAGAAAGGCAGAACTAGGGAGGAAAAATGGGTTGTTTGGCCTTTATTTTCAGGAGAAGATTGCCCTGCTGGATTTCTGGGTAAACAAGTAGGCAAACATTTAAAAATTAGTCTAGGCTCTGGCTTCTGAGGGGAACGTAGGTAGCACTGAACTCCAGGTTTAAATTTCTTTTAAAAGAAATCCCACTGTTTGTCTATAATATTTTTTTTCCTGTTAAAAAAAGAATTAAATTCACAGGTATATTCGCTTAACATTCATCACTCAAAATCTGTTCATCACAAGATTTGGGAAGTCAATGAAAAGCAGCCTTATCTTTTATTACTTACTCCTGGGGGGTAGTATGCTTCTTGTTCAAGGGAAGGTGCAGTTCCTGACAAGCTTTTAAGTTCTCCCAAAGTATACAGGTGCCAGCAGCTGTACATAATCAGAATATTTAGTTGAAGGACTACATTTAGAGGGAAGGTCTTGAACAGAAAGGGCTGCAGTTGCATTACACCTCTCACTTCTGTCAAAATTAGAAATACCCTATAGCTGATAAGTCCGATTCATCTGGCAGCTGAAGAAGGACACTGTACAAGTGCAACAGGAGCAGAGATGCCTGCCTAGGCTGTCTTCATAGAGATTTGCAGAATCAGTTTAGGGTCGAACTGGGATAATGAGGGGGCAAAGAGAGGCTGCAAAAGTTCATCACAAATGCAAGTAGGAGTGATGGATACTTCCAGTCCCACCCATGCTGTGCTGCAAGCTTGTCTTGATAATTTCACACAGCCATCCTTATTTCAGCAAAGCAGCCTCCTGTCAGCTGGATGGCAAAAGCCAGTAGTAAAATTAAGGAGTCAGTTCTTGCATACCTGTTTAACTGAGATTTTCTATGTGAAGCCTTCTGTAACTCCATATGCACAAACTTAAAAATTGAGAATATCTGAATAAGTGTGGTACAAAGAGAGCATGAGATGGGGGAAGCCTATCATCTGTTCAGGCTGTTCAGGACGCTTCATTTCCCGTTGGTCATTCCCCCTTTAAAACACCCCCCTCTTTCTGCCAGACCTCATCAAGAGCCCAGAGCACCTCTCATCATAGAATCACAGAACCATAGGTTTGGAAGGGACCTCTGGAGATCACCTAGTTCAACCCCCCTGCCAGAGCAGGGCCACCTTAGAGCAGGTTGCACAGGAACCCATCCAGGCGGGTTTGGAATGTCTCCTGAGATGGAG
>VXBO01004454.1:372786-404471 GCA_013400135.1 Rhinoptilus africanus | reverse complement strand
TTGATGAATATATTGAAGAGCACTGGGCCCAGTACTGACCCCTGGGGAACACCGCTCATCACTGACCTCCAACTGGACTCTGTGCCTCTAATCACAACCCTCTGGGCTCTATCTTTCAACCAGTTTTCTATCCACCTTCCTGTCCATTCATCTAAAGCACCCTTCCTAAGCTTCCCTATGAGGATGCTGTGGGAGACCGTGTCGAACGCCTTGCCGAGTCAAGGTAGAGCACATCTACTGCTGTCCCCTCATCTATCCATCCAGTCATGCCAACATAGAAGGCCATCAGATTAGTCAGGCATGATTTGCAATTCTCTGTGAAGCTGAACCTGCCCTTTAGCTGAACACTGAACTGAACTGTGGTTTTCTCTAGGCTCCTCAGCAGGCAGCGGAGTCCCGGCCTTGGGGCCAGCCCTCCCCAGGCAGCAGCTCTGGGCAGGCGGAGTGAACCCCAGAGCATCCTCCAGACTCACACGTCTGGGCTCTGCTCCCTGCCTGCTGAGCTGCTGTGGGCATCTCGGCAGTTCTCTGACTTCTCCAGGACCTTTACATATAAAGGCATTTTGGAAGTGGGCACAAGTTAGCTGAGTTTCCAGAGCACTTAAGCAGAGCTGTGGGTTATACGAGGTGTGGGCTGTTAAAGGAGGTTGGTTACACACCATGTTATAACAGAGAAATCTTGTCACAGCTCAGTTTAATCTTTGAACTTGAATCTCCTTCCTCAGACTAAACATCAGCATAATTTATTTAAAAGGTGACATTACTCTCTGCACATATCCCATGAGGAAGCAATACCTCTCTGGCTGTGGCAAGAAATTGTTAACAGCCCTGATAGCATCCCATACAGCCTGACAGGTGGATATTTTACATGGAAAATATATTACACATGAGAGCAGAGCCAGGCTGACTAATTTAACTCCACACCAAAGGCACTGCCAAAACCAAACTCCCTGCTGGAACCGGTGCCCCCATGGCATCCCTGGCACTCCAGCCTCTGAAGCTGACAGTGATCAGCTGTCAGATGAGGCAGTGACTGTGTCTTTTGTCAAATTTTCTTGTTAAGCAAGCACCCATCAAGGGTGTATCATGCCTGCTCTACTTAAGAAAAAAACGTTTAGGGATTCTCCTTCCTGTTAATACTGTAAAAGCTACCAGCTTTTCACCTCTGCCTTCCCTCTCACGCTATCTGTAGGCGTTAGTGTATTAAAACAAAAGCAACCAAGACAAAACAGCAAGTAATGAAAGAGAGAAAGAGCACAAACAAAAAGCCCGCAGCACTGACAAATTATACAATGGTGGGTCCCACTGGGGATAGCCTGGACAACTTGACTCACTGAGGCCAGTGCGTGTGCTGAGAGCACCCAGAGCCTCCGGCACCAGGACCAGGACCAGGATGGGGCAGGCAGCCCCTGTAGGTAGCCCTGCCGTGGTCCAGCCTCTGACCACTGCTTCCACCAAAGCTAGTATGAATGGAGCAACTCCTAGCAGCCCTCAAAAGCAAGCCTTGGACTCAATGTAACTGAAATGGTTTCAATTTTCCCACAAATAATTGTCATGGGCGAGAGAGTGGCTTCCCTTTCATTTGCTTGTAAAATATCACCTGCATCTATACCATGAGTAATCCTGACTCCTACTGTCACAGATTGCAAAGGGCTGCCATGGCTTTTTTCTTCTCTGCTATTTCTCACCACAACTTGCTCATAATTTATGAGAATGAAGTGATGCCGTGCGTGTGTGCTGGGTGCCCTAACTTTAGCTGAAACAACAAACTCTTCAAATCCTCCCGGTCCGCACGCCTTCTCTTTTAAAAACCTGTGTGTATGAACACCAGAGAGAAGAGAGTGCAGGGAAGAGAGAGACCCTTTAAGCTAATGGGTAAGGAATGTGCATCGAGCTGTGCCTGGACGTCTGATGCCTCCAACTATTTGTTAAAAGGCAAAAGCAATACTTCCGACAGACGGCCCTCCCCTCGCCTGCAATAGGCTCCCAAGAATAGCAACAGCCTGTGTCACGGCAAAGGGCAAAGCCTTCTGAAATAGCAACAAAAGTTGTTCACAAGCCACTTTGTGGTTTGCGTTTGGTTTCAGCCAGCTTCAGCAAACTTGTTGCCATGAGGAAAATAACCCGCGCTCTCCTCGCCGGCCGGGGAAGGACCGCTGCCCTCTGAAGCGCTGCCGCCCCAAGGTGCACAGAAGGCGGCGATGGTACCTGGGCAGAGCACGGAGGACCTCGGCCAGCCGAGCCAGCCCATGAGAGCAGGGGAGGATGAGGAGAGCAGCCGGGGCAGCCGCCGCCGCCAGCTCCCGGCTGCAGCAGGTAAAGAGCGGCAGAGGCGGAATTCCAGCTGTTGGGCAGCAACTGCCTGCCTGCGGAGCCCTGGTTCAGGGATGGGGGGAAAACAGCCCTGGAAAAGCCAAGGGGTTCTGGGGGCACCCTGCTTCCCTTCCTAAAAGTGCGAGAGGGGGAAAACGTGGGTAAGGAAGGGAAACGCCGGCGTGAATCCTGAATGAAGGTTTAGGTGATACTTTTCCCAAAAGGCCTCGGTCCAACTATTCGTGCATGGGTTGCCTGTTGCGTAAATCCCTTTCCTTTGTGAAGGTCAGTCACTTGAAATAATCGGAGAACCTGCTGCCGTCTAAGATAACAACGGTGCTCCCGTCTTTGCATGCTTGAGAGCAATTCAGCCCTTGTCACTGGAGCGGAGGGAAGCCAGGCGAGCACTGCACCTGCTCAAGCAGGGGGAAAGGACGGGGCAGGGGCACGGGGATTCCCTCCTGCCTTCTCTCCCCTAGCATTTCATGAACAAACAGGGTTTCTGTGCTGGCAACCTGAAAAACCAACTGTGCCATTTCTTCTGCAAAGATATTTGAGGGCTGAAGCTGAATTTCATAGCTCTTACACAGCTGTCCTGGGTAGGAGCTGTGTAGCTATAGCTACCCAGCTACATTGCTGTCCGACCCAGCCAGTTTTTCTAAGTTACAGCAGGGTTTTGCATCTTGAGCCTCTTTCACTGATCAAGGGGAAAATGACCCAGAACGGTGACATTTCTCACCCACAAGACAGCTTTAAGCAAACAGGCAAGCACAACTGTAAGCCAGAAATGACTGTGTACCCAGCAGGTTTTGCTCACTTAAAAATGAATGAGCTGACTAACCCGTGAATATTCAGATACCACAGGCAGAAGTGCTTTTTTGGAGCATAACAGTGGTCAGTCCAGCAACATCTACTGATACCTGAAGGCAGAGGAAGCAGGGGTTAATCGAGAACAGAAAGCCCGTTGTTGTGCAGACATATTTAACATTACTTTAGGGTATGGGGGGAGCAACACAGATGGCTATAGGATAGCATTATCAAGGGGAAGCACAGCAGTCACAATAAACAGACAGCAAAGTTACTGCAGCACAAGGGCTACAGTTAGAAGAGGCCGTGCAAATTACACACTTGGCCTTACCCTCAGAAATTAAAGCAGTAACCTGAGGAATTTATAATTACCTAGCTAGGAATTAACTTGTTGATTCTTACTGGAAAACAATAAAACAAACCCCAAATCCCATTTAATGTAACGAAGGACCAGGCTGCCTGTTGATGTAATGAAAATATATGGCAGAGCACTAAGAGAGATGGAGAGATGGCCAGCATGGGTCTGTCCAGGATCCGCGTTCCCTGTCTTTCCATCAGTGCCAGCGGGCTTTTGTTCATGAAATTTGAATATTACTCACAGAACACATTCATCAGGCTTACAATGTACAAAGTATACAATGCTTCCCACCATGGCAGGGGTTTAGATCTGTTAAAATGTGTGATATGTTAGCTTTCTTCTGCCTTCTTTTTTAGTTCAGCTTACAAAATATTTGGTTTGGTTTTGCTTTTCACACTTGGGTGGGAGGAGTCACATATGTCAAATGGTCATGACCCCGCATGGCCCTGACACTATTTTTGGGTAAATTTAATATTTTGTGAGATTTTCCAGCTCTGCTTGCAACATACCTTTGTCCCAAAGCCACCCTTTGTTTCATCCCGTAGGCTCTTGTTGGGTAACCGTTTTAGATCCCATGCCAGACTCCTAGATGGACAGTTAAATCCTTGCTAATAGGAGAAATGCACATCTTGATCAGCTACTGGACATAGAGAAACCTCAGGCATTAGAGTAGATCAACAGGGTAACATATATCTCTTTACATCAGACAACTGGATGAGACAGAGAAGATGACTGTGACAGTGCAGCAAAGATCATGATGGCATAAAAATGGGATAATCACCTTTAACGAGAAGCAAACCCATGATTTAATTATGCAGCAATTCCCAACACATGCCATTAAATATTTATCCTACAAAACCATACTATACACCAGCAAAATGCTCCTCTAAAGACAATTTGGGGTATTTACAATATCTCCTTGTAAAGGCAAACTTTTTCTGTCAGACAGCACTCAGATGGAGAAGAAACATGTTGTTGAAGATAGCTTAAAATTTTCAGACACAGATGCTGTAGTTTTAAGATTTATCATGGGTAAAAGTAGATGCCTTTTTCCCCAAAAAAGTGAGATTCCATGCTGTGGATTTGTATCCATGTAATGCACTCAACTCACCATGATTTTCTAACCTGTTTATTAACCAAGGGTTGCCAGAGCTTGATTTCACCTTCCAAATGTCTAAACAGATGAAAGAATCCCCAAGGATTTAACAAATATATATTTGACCTCCCAGTAAAATACTTTCCTCCCCTCCCAAATTGAGACATTTCTCACCTCAGATTAAATCAAAGGCAGCAGAAGAAAGGACCATGTTGGAAGACATTGCTAAATCCTCTCCTATCAAAATAGATGTATTTGCACAGGTCACGTAAGTAATCTTGCCCCGACTCCATCCCACTAGTCCTCTGTAGGCACACCGCACGTTCTCATGGGAGAACGGAAAGAAAAACTACATCACAAAAATCTCAGCGTCTGGACTAATGTGGAGTGTGGTACTGCCCAGAGGAGCTGGAAAGGGCTCCCAGGCAGCTTTCCCAGCGCTCTGCCCCACATGAAGCCAGGGAAGAGTGGTGTTTCCCAGCTTGGACTGCTTGCAGATCTTCCCTGGCACAGATTATTTATCCATAATGCCATTAAAATACATGCACAGACCAAATGTTTTGCCTTCGGAAGGACTGTATTTTCCCAAATATGTGCTTGAAAATAAGTAAAGGGGCACACCCTTACTACTTGGCCCCATCCAGTCTCATCAGCGGCACACTGTGCTATACTACAACAGTGCTTGGTCTCCTTTTCAGGAACCAAGCATAAACATTTCCAGCAAATGTACTTAAATATAAGTTTGTTTGCCAAGTAGCGCTGCTTTTGACCTGAGTTACAGTTGTGAGAAACCATTTTGTTTACGTGGGGAAACTAGAGAATAGACTTTCCAATCACTTGTCACATAACAGCCACACACTCGTTAGCCATGGTGTTTGTTGCAGGCAGAAGGAGAAATTTCTCTGGAAGCCATCATTAGAATATTTTATTTCCCTGGGCTGCACACTGCCATGTATTTTGCAGGCATCTCATAAAAATAAGAGGAATATACATTTTAAGAAGCTTTTTTTGAAAAAAAGGAATGCCTAAGAACTGCCAGCAACATCATTAAAAGTGACACTTAAAAGGGTTGTGAGTACAACTACTGCTTTATCTGGAAATGTTAAAGGAAAACACATGCTGAAGTCAGAGTGAATTTTGTCTGGAGGAAGACCATGAAGGAAAACCAAGCAGAGATTTTGGGGTTTAACTCAGCAGGCAACTTCATAGTGATATAAGGATGTTTCCCAGCAGAACAGTGTCTATGAGGGACATGAGACACAAGTTAACTGCTGAGTGTGCTGCTGATAATGAAGAAAGATGATGTGTCTCCCCCTGCATCACATCAGAATCTGCTTTTCATTCAGGTGTCTGCTCTAATTACAGCCCCCCACTATTTCTATATGACTATGGGCATGAGTCACTGGACACATGAACAAGGATACCAGTTGACCCAGTAAAACCAAACCAAAGAAACATTAAGACATTGGTCAAGCTGGTGTACTTGGAGAAGCAAGAAATATATAGGCTTGAGTGTTTCCCTAGCAACTTCTCAGGTGTGCAAGCTCCACACCCAGCTTTTACAGCCTTTCTGATTAAAAATAAATAATCACCTCAGTTGCTCTGACCTGAGGAGCTGAGGAGACCACAGTCTGGATTATAAAGAACAGTGCCGATGGTAGACTCCGTCAGGATATTTGACTTGGCACTGTCATTTTGAATCAGAAACTGGAACCATACAAACCTGACAGTCACACACTTAAAGAATTAAAAGCTGTGCAGGACACAGACCTCAAAGTATCAATAGGAGACACTGCCCGTGCTGCTGTGTTTCTGCTGCAGAGCCTTGAACTCAGGTTTTGTCCTTCTGTTATTTAACATTTTTTCTCAATTGCCTGGAAGAAGATAATAACAGCTTATTTGGGGGTGAGAAAGGTGACGGGTGATTAGTAAATGGTGTATGTCACTGGCTGAATGCAATTTGGATGGTTTGGCCTGCTGACTGCAAGTGAATGTGCTGTCTGGGGTTCCTCTCTGCTAACTTTAGACATCTGCATCTGAGCAAGCTGTACAGATTCCTTTTATAGGCAGTGGAGAGAAATAGGCATCTGACCTACTTCAGTCATCTAGAAGTGCCTATTTTTTCTCAAGTGGTTACAGAAGAAAACTAGAGATGCTATGGATCTGTCACCGTTAGGCAAGTTGAACCCATCGCTTGTGGTTTAATACAGGCAAACGTAAAGTGAGTTGCATTCCTAGCTAGGATGCAAGAAGGCAGGCCACACTGAAAGGAAAGGCAGTGCCTTGGAAAGAACCCAGTCAGAAAAGACACTGGTTGTCCTGGAGGATAATCAGCAGAAGATGAGCTCCTGTACACAGCTATGACAATCCTCAGACGCGTAGAGGGGCAAATGTCCACCAGGAACGGGACAATTATGTCCGGTTTCTATCTGGCACTGTGCAACCACTGCAAGAGCATGAGGTCTGGCTCATGATTTCTTGAAGTTGGTAATCTGGATAGAGTTCAGAGAACAGTGCTTTGAACACTTAAGGGACTGGTAAACTTGTAAAGCCTCACAAGCTAAATAGCTTATCAAGGAAAGGTCTGTGAGATGACTCAGTGACAGGGTATAATTTTGTACATAGTGAATGCAGCTAAGTGCAGGCAAATGGAGAATAGGAAGCAAATGTTGGAAGCTAAAGTTGCAGAAATTAAGTCTAGAAATAATTTACAGTGAAAGCAATTAACCATTGGGACAACTTAGGACTTAAAGTCATTGGTTTTCAACGACTAGCAATTTTAAAATCAAATCTGAATATTTTAAATGTTCAAAATAAAAAGGTTGTTTATACGTGTCTGAAGGTTTATGTTATGTTGTTCATGAGTGCCAGACTGGATGACCACAATGGTCTCTTCTTGCTTCGTAATATATAAATTCAAGCAAAATCTTAGGTTAAATCTGCATGGCTAAATGACATAAAATACAGATATCAGCACTGAGCAGTATATTGGTCAGACCACTGTACTCAAATTAGCAGTGTTGCTTCTGATACCCAGGCTCGTTCATTCAGCACAACACTGTGCTGTTACCAGCCCCGATTTCCAGCCAGGATTACTTGGAAGGGTATATTTTCCAGATCTAGTAATATACAGCAAGCAGGCAAGTCAAAAGTATAAAGGAAAGGGAGAAATTAGGTTTTGCAATGATAAAATGTATGCTGCATGCATGCATTGAAGGATGGAGCACATGTAGCACAAAGCAGCTTAACTGGAGTCAGTAGTACTGCCACTGAAGTACTCTTCAGTGTGTGAAGGAAATACAGCAGGACCTTGCCCTAACCCATGCACTAACCTCTGTTTAAAATAAGTGCAGTGATCCCAGATACTGCAGACATAAAGGAAGAAAAAGCTTCAGCCATAATACAGACATGGACAACAATATATATATATATAAAAAAAGATTGTTCCATCACTGGAGCATTTTGCAAATTTGTTTCTGACATTTTCTTCAAGCTGTCCCACCTCCAGCACAATAAATACACCACCCACCCCTACCTTCTGAAAGGCTGCTTACAATACTCCCATTTCCCCCATGCCCTTATGGCCCATCATAACAAAACTATGTATTTTTCACCCATCTTTTGTCTATCTCTAGTTTGCCAGCCATCCGAGCCCAGAGGCAGAGTGGGCTGAGGTGTGCTGGGTGTGCTCAATAGAATCACAGAATCATGGAATGGTGTGGGTTGGAAGAGACCTTAAAGATCATCCAGTTCCACCCCCCTGCCATGGGCAGGGACACCTCCCACCAGACCAGGCTGCTCAAAGCCCCATCCAGCCTGGCCTTGAACACTTCCAGGGATGGGGCATCCACAGCTTCTCTGGGCAACCTGTTCCACTGCCTCACCACCCTCACAGTGAACAATTTCTTCCTAAGATCTAATCTAAATTTACCCTCTTTCAGTTTAAAACTGGCACCCCTTGTCCTATCCCTACACTCCCTGATAAAGAGTCCCTCCCCATCTCTCCTACAAGGCCCCCTTTAGGTACTGGAAAGCTGCTAGAAGGTGTCCCTGGAGCCTTCTCTTCTCCAGGCCTATATATCTGGGGGCAGCTGCCGCTTGGCTTCTGCTTGGCTCAAATGGACCAAACCCACAGTCAGGTAGGAGAGCTAATAGGCGATACTTATCTTAATAGACTTAATGGGCTTACACATCTCCCCTGACCCTGGAGAAGCAGCTCATATATTATACACATACATATATATGTATATATACACAGCTATATTCTGCTACGCTACAAGATAACCGACCTCTTGTGGAGTGGCTGCAGGGCATGATGGTGGGCTCACGCTGAAAAGCGTTAGGAGAACTCAAGGTGGTGTGGGGCACAACTGTGCCAGGGATCATGCCAGCAATTTAGTAGGATACGTGGCCACATGCCAGGGTATGGGCCTGGGCTCAAGCACTGTTTATTTTAGTAGTGCAGACGTACTGCTCGGGCTGCTCTCCTCCTCTCTTTTCATGATTTGCTTTAGAAATGTAATATCCTCTGTGAAATGGGACTGATCCTCGCCAGTGTGCTCCAATATTACTGGCACGGAACTCCAGGCAGTCAGTGTGATCAAAGAGCCTTAATGCCTTAGAAAAATAAGCTAAAAATAAACAAAGTCTATGTATCATTTTCAATTAGAGCATATATCAATTTCCAGCCAAGCTGGAAAGTACTTGTTCCAGCAGAATTAACTGAAATATGGACTCTGTTATGCTGCAAAAGCTACCTCTCCTCAGACACGTCCTATCTCTCCAACTAACCGGAAAATCAGAAGTCAATTTACTCTTTTTGTAGTGGTGTTTCAGCCAACATCATGATGAGAGGAAAATCATGCTGTGAGAAAGAACAAGACCAACAATAACAAACTGATGTATTCCTCAAGGTTAAGGGTGCAAAAGGCTTCACAGTTAGTAGAATATGATCAGCTAAATCTATCTTGTAACAATAAACAATGAGTCGCAGTTGTATAAAATGAGTTTGCTTTAAGGTGGACGTTCAAAGGCATATAATCTCCATTTGGTTTATGTTTTCACCATCTGTTTTTTATTTCTGACATTGTAGCTGTCATAAACTATGCAGAATATTTGATCTTGATATTCCAAAGTATCTGAGATTAGTGATGACCAAAGCCTGAAAAGTTCATGAATTTGTACTTCAAAGATTGGTTTCCCTAGTATATCCCAGCTATCTGGATTAGCCTGGTGCTCAGTGGATAAGTTTCCATTTGGAAAAATAAAAACACTGGTAGGAGCAGCCTTCATGGTATCCTCAGGTGAAGCAAAGGAATGAGTAAGTGGCAAGGGAAAACTTAACTCATTACTTATTCAAGTAAAGGTTGAATCAATTTGGCTGGGAAATTACTGCTTTCCTTGTCCGTGACACACTATTGGGTGGACAAGATTTCCTCAGTTCAGTTCAGGAAAAACACTGAAAACATCTCATGGCACAAATTGCTTTCTTACTGAAAGGTTGTATTGTCAACATGCCTTTTGCAATTATGTTCTGAGGTAGAAGGTTTGATTCTCTAGGGACTGATAAAAACCTTACTGACTTCTGATCAGGAAGATTAGGAACCCAAAAGCATTAAAATTAAAAAGGATTTTATGTTATTTTTCATTTCAAAAATAGCCATATATATGTCACCGCTTTGTAAGCACCTAACTGCTTTGCCTAAAAGTTACAAAAAATTTTTTTGGACTGGTATATCAAATAAAGTTATTATTAGTTGTCAGAATGTTGTGGAAGTCACACTTTCAAGTTTTTGTGGTTTTTCTCTTGTTTCAGGCTGTGGAACGTTTACTTTTCTGTCTTCTGCCATTGCTGCTGTAAGTGGACTTCTGATGGGTTATGAGTTGGGCCTTATCTCTGGAGCTCTTCTTCAGATGAGCAGCATATTAGCACTGTCTTGCAAACAGCAGGAAATTGTTGTAAGTTCCCTGCTTTTTGGGGCCTTATTTGCATCCCTTACTGGTGGATTCCTCATAGACCGATTTGGAAGGAGACTTGCTATTATTATTGCATCTTCTTTACTTGTGTTAGGGAGTCTGATTTTACTGCCCTATGAATCATACGGGATACTTATTGTAGGACGGATTGCCATAGGTATTTCCATATCGTTATCATCAATTGCAACATGTGTGTATATTGCTGAGATCGCCCCACAGCACAGAAGAGGTCTCCTTGTATCATTAAATGAACTCATGATTGTGATAGGCATTCTCTTTGCCTATATTTCAAATTACGCGTTTGCCAGCATATCTCATGGCTGGAAGTACATGTTTGGCCTTGTGATTCCATTGGGTGCTTTGCAAGCTATCGCCATGTATTTCCTTCCTCCAAGTCCTCGGTTTCTTGTCATGAAAAATAATGATGAAGCTGCAAGAAAAGTACTGGAGAGGCTACGGGAAACATCAGATGCTACTAAAGAACTTACTGTGATCAAGTCTTCCCTGAAAGATGAACATCAGTACAGTTTCTTGGACCTGTTTCGTTCGAAAAACAACATGAGGGCCCGAATGTTGGTAGGACTCACTCTAGTCTTTTTTGTGCAAACAACTGGGCAACCCAACATTTTATTTTACGCATCGACTGTTTTGAAGTCAGTTGGGTTCCAGAGCAATGAAGCTGCCAGTTTGGCTTCTACTGGAGTTGGAGTGGTTAAAGTGGTCAGCACAGTCCCAGCCACGGTTTTTGTGGATCAAGTTGGAAGTAAAACTTTTCTGTGTATTGGCTCTTCTGTTATGGCAGTATCGTTGGTCACTATGGGCTTGGTGAACCGCAACATACATGTGAATTTCACCAATGTCTGTAGAAGACAATCTCCAGAGGATTTCTTTCTCCAGAGACCAGGAAATGTCACACATGTCACCAATGGGAGTCTCAAGGACCTCTCTGCTAGCATGGCTCCACCAGAAAGACTGTCATTTGATGCACAGAGAAGCCCAGATGTTGCCAGGACAGGAGAACTGAACAGGACTGCCCTGGCAGGAGGCAAAAGCATGACAGGGTCTCACATAGAAAGTGAGGAGATTCCTGTTGTCCTGAAATGGCTCTCGCTGGCCAGCCTGCTTGTTTATGTTGCTGCATTTTCCATAGGTCTTGGACCAAGTAAGTGTTTCATTTTTCTAACTCTTTCTAACGATTTAATTACAAGTGGATTAAGTGCTGGGATGACACGCCCAGCTTGGCATCAGGCAGTTTCCAAGTTGGGCAAAGCAGTGTTTTCTGCTAATATGTGCCGGTATTGTCACAAATCATCCTGGTGGGCCAGGGGTATACTTTTTAGGTAGAAGTCCTGCCCATTTAGGTCAATGGCCTAATCTCCCTTCAATTCAGTAATAGTAACTGCTCCTCTTCCGTGAAGTAAAGAACTGCTGTGAGCTTTGTACAGCAAAATTATGGGGCCCCTGGCTATCTTTCCTCTTCCTTGTCTATTATGCCCTTACATTGGAAAATTTAAGGTGTAGGCATTTGCTGCTGCTAACTCATAAACCTGAAATAATGATAAGCTCTAGACTGCTGTGTGGTATGACACCACAAAACCCATGAAATGCCACCATGCCTGAGTCTCACTGAAGATCTGGCCCCCCTGACTATATAATAGTCTACAGATAAAGGAAAGACATTCAAGGTATCATAGTTCATGAGCAAATTGTAGTATCGTTGCCACTACCTGTGCTGAACAGCACAACTGGAAGAACACAAAGGCGCATGCGTCACTGTACAACCGAGGTACCGCTGCGGCCGCCATCACACTTGCACGGTTCCCACTCTCTCCAGAGGAGAACGTCTGCCATTCACAGAGATTAGCAATGAAATATCTCCATTTTGTTTTGTTTTGTTTTAATAGCCCTTGCATATTATTGTAATTTGAAGGGGCTGATTTTTTAAGCCACACTGCAAAAACTATACACACGGAGTCCGTTATTTATTAACAGACTTCATGTGCTTTTGTGCCCTGGCTCAAACTTGCCTTGCAAACACTCTGTACTCCTGCTGCACTATTATTATAAAAAGCTTGCCACAAGAATACAACTCAACAATTGCACTAACAGCAACTCCCCAGCAGTATTTATTTATTTTAAACATTACTCACTGGGAGAGCAGCGTGAGATAAGCATTCATTGCCAGGGCAGCGAGCTTGGCTGTGTTATTGCAACATTATTCTTTCCCTAGCAGACCATCTTGGGGCTGTATTCTGCTTTCAATGACATAGGTTCAAAACCAGGGGTGCAACCCTGAAAAGAAAATGTTACTTGAGCTTTTACTTGGGTCTTTTAAAACCACATTTAATGACCCTCAACGCAGGGGCACGTGTTCAGGCTTGGCCGCCTGTTGGAAGCTGCTTTCCTGTTGACTTGGCTGTAAATGGGTTCCTGGTTCCATCTGAATTGGCTCGACGTGACATTAATGATAACGTCTACTTCCTTGAGGGCTACAGAAACTGAGGTGTGTTTGCCAGGCTAATCTGAGAAGTCTTTGAGGCCCCTCAAGACCTCTTTCTTGACTAAGTGCACAAGTGCTCTCAAACAGCAAATGGGAAAGAACAGGCATTGTCTTAGCTCCAGCATGCTGAAATCATGTATGATAAAGTCACAGCGAGGCAATTTATACTGACAGATGTGTTTGCATAGCAAGTGAAGGCCAAGTCCAGGAGAAATACAGGTACTTCAAAATGCAGATAAGTACTTTCAAGACACTTCCATACCTTTAAAAAATACCATGTTCAGTTAAAACTGACAATGTATAGAAAATTCAAAAGTCAGAGAATCAAGAGGCTGTTGGAATCTGCAAAGGATCTATTGCAGTTAAACAGCCTGGGTTGGGACGTGAGGTTATGATTTGTGTTTCATGTGCAGCCTTCAATATCTGCTGCTTGGAGTACAAATCCTTCACTGTATTTTAAAAGACTAGCTTTCTTATCCTCAGTGTGCCTTTCTTATTGTAAGAAAAAAAGAACACAAGCCCTTCTGCTTATATAATGTAAACCGTTTTAACATGTTTATGTTATTCATCTCTAAACCTGGTCTGTGATCTGGACCAGACCATTAGCCATTGTCTGCTCTGCAGTGGGAGGGAGGCATGGAGGCTGCACTTGCCGGCTGCTGTGGCCAGGTGATGCCCAGCACCTGGGGACAGAAGCACAGTAACCTCCGCACCACTGTATTTTCAATGCAAAAATCTCATACTCCACACAGTATCTGCCTGTCCTGTTGGTTAAGGTGAAGGCAGTGCTGGGGATGTGTCTGTTTGTAACCTACAGATCAAATCAGCCTCGTTTGGACAAAGAGCAAAGAGGGTCTTCCTCTTGTCCCTCCACCCCACAAGGCCATTTCTGGAACAAACTTACACACTTTATTTTCAGTCCATGCTTCATGATGTTCTCTGGGGATAAAGGAGAGTCTATGAGCACCATTAGGAAAATGGCACACACTGAGCACACACAACCTGAGCTCTTTTGTGTTTTTTTAAACTACTTCATCCTTTGTTTTCCCCTTCCTTTTTTGCAATTTTGGTCATCGAGCTAGTTACAGTTCATATTTGCATAGCAGACATTTATAAATGTACTTTTCCATGATTTCTCTTTTGTCTCCAAATTACATGAAGTATATGGATTTTTTAATGAACTAAACATATGCTAAATATATTTATTGCTGTTTATCAAAGCACCCAGGCAGCACAGTGATGAGCACTCAAAAATAGAGAGTGAGAGATAAAAGCCATTTTTGCATTATAAAAGTATTCACAGACTAGCAAGCGTCTGCTTAGTCACTTTTTTGATTCTGGGGTGCTCTGTATTTCTATCATTTATCTTAGGCAAGATAAAAGGAGTATTTCTGCTGCTCTGTTTCGGATTAATTGTGTTTGATGAATTGCGATTCAACTGCTTGTTCACACTCAATTTCACACAATGATGAGGATGTTTTGTAGGTGCAACAAATCAGTGTTGCATCATGTTGCAGAACAGCACATACCGTCTCTCCAGGGGTGTTTGCAGAGGCGTTTCAAGGCGGCTATTAGCTAAGGGGACTTACTAGACACCCATCTTTGTCTTGAGTTACCTCTGTCTATATATCAGAAAGGTCAAACGAGGATCAACCATTCTCACCAGGAAAATACGGCTGCAGAGCCCAAGAGAAACCTCTCTCTGGCTGCCACATGAAGGGTGAAGAGTGCGAGATGGCCTCTTCCCTGTTTTCTGCGCATGTTTGCATGGAGAGGCATTTGAACCTGCTGGATGTGGTGCTGGGAGGGGACAGGAGAAATCTGAGCCTTGCACAAATGCTGCTATGCCTTGCAGAGTGAGTATAGGCTAGAGTGCAGTGCGAAGGTAGATCACCAATTCGTCACCCAAGCTAAAAGCTCAATGTGACCCTGGAAATTAATTTAACACAAAGGACACACAGAGAAATTCTAGTCAGGGCCACAACCACGCATGACCATTTACTAAATGACACAGATTTAACTGAAATAGTTGCAGAGCATCTCATTTGCCAGATGTTCTGCTCAAATCACTTGAGGGGAAATAAATAGTGGTCCTTCCTTATAAAGAGCTGTCATCTCCCTCACTCCTCACTGTTGTGTGGTACAACATGTTGAGATGCAGGAACCAGGAAAACCAAAGTCCTGGAATATCAGACTTATTTTCCAAAATAAGGCTGTAAATGTGGGACTTGGGGCTGGGTGGAGCATGTGCTTTTGTTTAACAGTGGTAGGGCAGCTCTAGCCTTTCTGAAACAGGGTGGGTGCCCAGAGCCCTGCTGCTTTCCTCATTGACCTGATGAACAAAATTCAGATTCAGGTGTCAGATGGCACCTGCTACCAAAGATCTGCTTCTCTGTCCTGATCATCTTTTTTTGCACCATTTAAGATCAAAGACTAAATAGGAACAACTTCCCCCCGTATTTTTCTATATATCCCCCGAGTGAGGAGGTCTCACTGGGTGATCTCACCAGTAAGTAGATGAAAGAGGGACAGTAGCACCATACACATTAATACAGAGACGCAGTGTGGTCTGGAGGCAATTCTCTTTATCAAACAAAAATCAGAGGGGCTCCAACAAGCCCTAGGCTGAGAAGCAAGTAGTGAAAACTCAGTTTGAACCCAACAGTGCATCTGTTTTCCCAGTCTGAATTTGTTCTAGCAAATAAAAATCAAGTGAGCAAAACAGGACTTGGGCAGTATCTCTTTACACATATTGTGAGAGCGCAGTTCAATGGGATCCATGCACATCACAGGGATTTTTTGCTGTGCAGTAGGGAACACTTTTATTGAGAGGGGGATGTCAAATGCATGCATTTGGACTGCACGTATGGCATTGATGCCTTGCACAAAAGAGCTCTTCCTCCTCTGTTAGTCCTTTAAACACATTTCTGTGTAACTGCAAAGGTGCTTAGGCAGTTGGCCAACGAGCTTTGGGATAATTTGCTAGTGCAAATCACATCAGCTCCACTGACGTCATGGAAGTTCATGCTGAGCATATGGATGCAAATCAACAAAAGCACCTACAAGTGGGATCGAGGGGAAGTTTCATGACATGAATCATCCTCAAAACCATTTAGATGCATGAAGTCTGAAGGTATTTTTGTCTCTGCCAGACTAGGACTGAAGATGTTCTATTACTTCATGCCCCAGAGCAGCCTCCAGCTTTCTGCAGCTCTCCAAAGCCAAGGGCCAAACTCTGAGAGCTCTTCTCTTGAAGGCCATCAATGGCTCCGCTTCCAAGGGACTTCTCAGAGATGCAGGGATGCCCCATCTCCAAGTGCTCAGAGCCCACTTGGCACACACATAGCTGTGGCCACAACACACTTGAGGCAGATCAATGTCTGCAGCTGGAGAAATGTCTTCTGGGTTTCAGGGCTTGGCACAAAAAAATACCACATATACCCATTGACGTAGATATAAAATCTAAAAAAGTATTGCTAACATATTTGTGGTTGACAAATAAGTGCCTAACAGGGTGTTAGAGGAGGGATTTAGAACTTACTGCAAACCTTGCTTTTCCACATAGCTGTTACAGTCCCATCAAGCACAGCCCTCGTGAGTGGGTGCTTGTAGGGCTGGCAGTACCTTGGTATTGATTAAAACCTGTGAAATAGAGGAATTAAATACCCATGGGAAGCCTTCTCAGGCTGGGATATTATGCCCTCTGTTGCCATCTGCTAGCCTCAGCCATTAGGGGAATATTTCTGATTGGAAAACTGGCAGTTGGACTAGATGATGGTTGTAGGTTCCTTCCAACTGAACTATCCTATCCTATCCTATCCTATCCTATCCTATCCTATCCTATCCTATCCTATCCTATCCTATCCTATCCTATCCTATCCTATCCTATCCTATCCTATTCCATTACGTTTGTAAATGTAAAAACTTGTTTTGTCTATATCTCACTGCAAGTTGCGGAAGTCTTTAAATACAGTTTTAAACCTGTTGGGGACAGTGGAGGAGATGAAAGAAGGATCAGGCGAGAAGGATCAAGGAGGACAGAAGAAAGCTCAAGGGTTCACAAGAAAAGTGAAATCCATGGAGGTGAGGAAGGAATTAAGTCTTTCTCAATCCATCACTGTCCTTCTTATGCAATCTTAGTGGTCTGTGGCAGTCTTTCTTTATGTATTTTATTGGATTAAGCAAGCCAAAACCCAGAGCTGGAACATTGCTCTAAAGTCTAGAGAATTACACAGGAGACAAATTCAGTTCCCTTGACATTGCTCCTGTGATTCTTCTATTAACCGGCTACCTGAGTTAGAGTGTGATGCATTAGCATGGTTAAATGCAGAACCTTTTCTGTTTCTTTCACCTCAGTCACTAAATACATCTGTAACAAAACCCAGAACAGCTGGCTTCACATACGACACTGAACGGCCCAGGGACTCGATCACAGAGGTCATCTCTCTTGCCACCCTTATGACCTAGATTGCATAGGACTGCTTCTTCTCTTCCCCAAAATGCTCTGGGACTTAATCTTGGCCAACAAATGCTCCACCAGAAACTGGAAAATCTTGCAGGGAAGAGAACTGTCAGTGTGGAAATTCTGACCTTCCATGGATTTAGTTGTTTGTTCTGGTGTTTTGAAATATTGTAAGCTTTATGGCCTTGCACTAGCTTGAAAAACACTGGTAAAAGATAGCAGTGTCTAGAATTCACATCATTATCTTTGACATTAGAGTAATATTTCAGGCTTTTACAAAACATGTGGCTATTGTATTAATTTATAGAGCACATGAATTTGATGTTAACAGGCATTCATGCTCAACATTGCCTTGCATGACATTTGTTTGCAATGTTTTATTTTTGAGCTTCCACATTTTGCAGAGCAGCTGTGACCTGGCCTTAAATTTCACAGAAAATCACAGCATCGATGTTATGTTGTTTTGTGGTTTACTTTGGAAAAGGAGATAGTGGTGGGGGTTAAATCAAGTGATCAAAAATAAGCAAATGCTTAAATGCTTTGTTGGATCTGAACCAGGATAATAAACCTTGGAAATGTGCGTGTTTCACTGAGGATCAGTATAGAAAATCTTATTTTAGTTAATTAAAAAATTATCTTGGATTCTTTTTTAAGGCAAGATTCCTAGCACTGCTCATTTGTACTGAATCATCTTTTAATGCATGCATCCATGTGGCTTGAATATTACACTCCTAGTATTTAGCTAGTTCATTATTCCTATGCTATTCAAATAGTGCCTCATGTGGCCTTCATTTCACACTGTATCTGTACTAGTAAGCTGCAGTAGAATGACAAGGCTTACCAAAATGAAAAATAAAGCAAGGATTGTAAATTGCCCCCTTCTCTCTATTTCCTTGCCTCAGACAAGGTTTATCTGAAGCCCCTTGTTAAGCCATCATCTAACCCAGGAATAGGTTTGCCTTCACACAGGCTGATTGGTAGTGGTGAAGTGCCAACAAATTTAAGATATTTTTGGACAGTTGGATGCTGAACTACAGGATTTCAAATTGCAGGAGGTGTTCTCTAAAATACCAGCCAAGTAAGGTAATTTTATTTAACTCGATAGAAAGTACAATTTTGAGAGGCTTTTTTAGGTGTGAAAAACGTCATAATAAGGAAAAAAATGCTTTTGCAGGAATGAGATATGGCAATGTCAGTGAGAGCACCTTAATTATTTCAGAACTCCATTTTGCAAAGAGCAGAATAGCCTTGTTCAACCCCAAGACTGAACTTAAACTATATACCGAGGTGCACACCTGAAATCTGAGACGTCCTTTTCACTTTCATCTGTGTTTCTGTACAGAACTTTACTTTTAAGTATGTGAATGAGGGAAAGTCTGGGCAGAGCTGGCAAAAGCCTTAGTCTTCTGAAAAACAGAGCCCTTGGTTCTGTGAAAAGAAGGATTGAGAACACCATGCCCCAGCCAATATTCCTGTGTCTCTGCAATAACGGTGGCTCAATTTGCTGTTGCAGAGCACAAAATTTGACCCTCCAAGGAAAGGCAGGGGACTACCTGTGTTTTGGCATACCATGCTCCACTTAAACAGCGATTTGAGTCAATATTCTGATCTTGGTTCTCTGGCTTATATAAATATCTCTCTACTATTAGTTGTATGTTAATAAACCTATTGACACAAAGGCACTGCTTAAGAGGAACGTGTAAAATTAGGCATAGTTTTAATGTTTGACTCGGGATAGTTAGTAGTCACTGGCCAAAATGAAGCATTTCACCTCCAAACCTAGTTTATAAAAAAATCTAGAGAATGAATATTGCTGTGATTCTAACTAATAATTGGGCCTAACAATCCTCTTTTGTTCCCCAGGGACATTATCTTCTGTAAAGTGGTGCACTGTCAAGTGACTCTAGCATAGCATCTTGTACAAGCTTTCATGATAATCAAGGCTGCCTGTGGTTACCCAAATTTGCCCTTCTTACTTTGCAGATCAAGCGTTGCATTTAAGCATTCAGTAAATAATAGTGGCCTTTGATAATCATATCAAAGACAATGAAAGATTTTACATTCGTTTCCTTGACCATGTTCTGGGAGAGAAAATCATTGTGACACTGAAATCTGTGAAAAAGTTTATGGGGCATATGTCAAGCTTCATAAAATCCAGTTTCCTTTGGGAGAGAGGGCTGTGAGGAATTTTCCAGAGGCAAAGCCTGATCTTGGGCCAGCTTTGTGCAAAAACTAGAACTGTCAGCAGGACTTCAAGTGCAAAGACAGTGTTTTACTTCAGTCATAAAGATCACCAAACTAAAACACGTATTATAAAATATGAGAAAATAATTATGCCAGAAAGGTAAAAATGTGCAGTCCCGTAATTTCCTGGCACTGCTGAGGAAGGTGTAGACTGGCAGCCAAATTGCAGGGAGGATGGCCTGATGGTAAGTCAGTGCACGCATGAAGTCAGGAGAGTGTTTCTCCTCAATGGCATCTGAGTTTCTGAGTCATATTGAGCTCTGGGACGAAAGCCAGGGAAAGGGGACACAGGAGTGCACGCAGCTTCTTTTGCCTTTGAAAATCAACCCTACGTCACAAAGCTGTTAGGAATGAAGGAGAACTAAAAGACACTTTGTGGTGGATGGACCCAGAGCCTTCACACCTTCCTCCTTGCTGCTTCCCCCAGCAAAGCATAAGCAGCAGTGGCCAGTGAGGGACTTAAAAAAATGGATCATTGCAGGCCTCTCACCAAATAAGTCACTATTGTAAAAGGTTGCTTATCCTCTCCTCCGGGAGTTTTCTAAAGTATACACAAAAATCTCTGTTTTGCAAAAGCAAGGGCTTAAATTGCCCCCAACTGTTTTGTCCTAACAGCTCTTTTCTGTTGTGTACCCTCTTAAGGACCAACATTACCCCTTGGATACTGGAAAAACAGGTTCATTTACCACACCCAGCTGGGTAATTTCTCCTCTCCATATTTTTTAGAAGTGAAATATGTGATAATCTGAATTAATTCACGCACAACTTCCTTGTGAATTAAAACCTCTGGCTTCTGCAGTCATTCCTCTGCAAATGCCTCAGAGGATTATCCTGGGTTCAACATTCTGAATAAATAAACACCTACAAACAGAAATGCACATTTCAGGTTTTAATTAAAAGGCCTCTTTTTTTGGATGACAGTATGTGATTTATTATAATAAGCACATTCTCCCTTGAAGGCTTGTTTTCATTTTTCCTTTCTCTCTCTTTTTTTTTTTCCTCCTTGCCCTGGAAGTTGTTCTGTCTTGATGCGACAGTATAAGTGTCTATATAACAAAAGATGTGAGAGAGAGACAGTGGCTGTGAAATCCAGTTGCAAACAAAATTATCATCTCATACATCAGTTCAAATCAACTTCTATTAGGGGACCTGCCTACAGTAAAGCTATGATGCATCCTACTGATTTATTTGCTGCTGAGTACTGTTATTGGGCAAGATGGGCCACAAATCACATTAACTAAGACAATTCTACCATTCCTAAATCCTTATATATCTATCACTTCTTGCCCAGAAATCCTTTAGACAGAAATTGCTGTCTGTAAGAAAGTTCTTCTTGTTTGTGACTATTCTTTCAAGCTGAAAATGAACGGTAATTGAAGATCACTGAAAATAGATTTAAGAATACATTGAACAGCTTGCATGAAACAGGAAAACTCATACCAGGCATCACATTTTTTTCAAGTTCATGATGAAAAATTCCAATAGTAAAAAAAAAAAAGTGCTAAAATGCAGGCTCACACTGGTGAGAAGGTTAGGGCAGGAAGAATGGCTCAGGGAAATCGGAGGTGAAGTATATCTCAGTGCTCTCCTCAAGTGGCCCAGAGAAAGGAGGCGCGAGTGAGGGGTGATTTCCATGGTTCCCTGTAAGGTTTCTTGAAAAAGCACATGCGAGTGTTCAGCCTGTCTAGTACCAGCAATGCAAATAGTACAAACACTGGACAACAACTTTTATGTAGTAAATCTCACTTGTCGTAACATATTGGACATCTTCAAGGAGCCAGCCTACAGGATTAACCATTAGAAACAGAAATGTAGTGTAGCAGAAGAAAAGAAAAAGAATTTAAGTTTTGCCACACCACATCATCTCCTTTTGGATCATCAGTGGTATCAGGTATCTTGCAACCAGTAGCTGCTTGGAGAGAAGCTCCTCGGAAGTCGTAGAATGAGGTACATCTTGCCTTTGCCTGTAGACATCAGGATGAAGCCAGGGGTGTGAGATTAGCTGAGGCTTCTCTGACACCCCCATCTCTCAGCAACAGAGCGATTCCACTCTTTTTCATGTGTGCACACAGGGTTGGACTTCACCCTTGGCAGGCTGGCACTCTGCTGGCAGCTGACACGCTCTCCAAAGCAATACAGCCGCTCATTTGCTCCGTAGCTGCCAGTTATTAATTTTGAGCAGACAACTCAGTCTCATATTATGGGGCAGAGCCAGAGAGATAAGTGGCCCTCATTAAGCAGAGTCATTGATTGTTAATGCCAGTCACGATCGTCTGCTTTGGCCTCTTGCACAAAACGCCGGGCAGAGTTTCAATCCACTTCTCCTGCGCCATATCTCTTTTACCTGCCATGGAAAAGGGCAAACTCTCTCTCACCCTCTCTTTTTCTCAGTCTAAGCATCCCTCGCTTTTGCCAGCCCCACAAATCTCCTTCACGGGAGCTGCTGCAAAAGCCTTTGCAGGGGTTGGATTGTGCGGGTTGTGCTGGTGCCTTACCAGCAGGTCCCACCGGCCCCAGATCCCAGCTCTGCCCCAGTGCTGCTCGCCCTCACGGGTATGCACCTCATCACCATCCACACCGCGAAGGCTTGTGCCATCCCCTGCAGTGTGCCTTTCAATATCAAGGCAAATCAGCGTTGAAGCTGGCCTTTTGTGAGAAGTAGCTGGCCATCTGGTTATTTGCGTTAATACTCAGCAGAGCCAGAAAACCGGTAAATGAAAAACCTGTGGGGTTTCATAAGCCTGGAAAAAAAATCTGGTCTTGGCAAAGCCAGTCACAAGCCATGTCCTTTGACTTCCCTCCTCTCGTGGCAGCTTCGCAGTGGCTTGTTTGCATCCTTCCCCAACACTGATCGTTTATTATATGTTCTTTGATGGTCTGCCTGCATTACGGGTGGGATAATCCCTTCCTTATCTTCCCTTGGACCTCGTGTTGCTAGCAACCCAGTCCTCCCTTTCAAAGTCTTACATACTTCTGCTTACTTCCCTCCTAAGCTGTAAGTCCACTTAATCTCTTTCCACAGTTTATACCTCAGAAACTTGAATTCCTTCAAGTATTGTGATGGCTGCTTTCTAAATCTCACCATAAAGAACCTGATCTTACACAATACAGGTATAGGAAAGGAAAAAATGCTAAGCAGCAAAGGAATACCAAGGGAATCTAATATTTCATTAATGAGAGCTGCTGAGCGGCTTCCAATTTGCTTGTGCCTCCTGGCAGGAATAAGGTCAAAACAAGGACAACGTTCATTCATGTACTTCACTTAAATGTTGAGTGCCCTCAAACTCCCAGTATTTCTCAGAGGTTCTTAGGTGTTTCTGCTTCTCTGATGTAAGTCTGTTATCTTTTTTTAATTAATTTGTATTTACTGCATAGCTGTAAAGTAAGGAAGTAAGGAATAAATCACATGAGGGCTTGAGAGATCTTTCTTATGGACCAAATATAAAACTCATTAAGATGGCCATGATGGCTCGAACAAAAGGGCCACACAATCAATCTGCTACCCTGCTTCCAACAATAGCCAGCAGCAGACGCTGAGGGAAAATACATAAGGAAAGGCCCATGCGGCACGCACAGTCTGTCCTTCTGCCTATCTGTAACTTAGGAAACGTCAAGAAAAATGTTGGGGATATATTTTCACTATTGGGAACAATAGCTTTTGATGGATTTCTTTCCACACATACAGAGAGATATTGTTTTAAGGCTCAGCATTTAATCCTTTTAACCCCACTAATAGTTTTCACAGCTGAAGTATCTTGTGAAAGTGAGTCCCATAGCTGAACTACCCACTGCCTGAAAAGGCACATCCTCCCACCTCGTCTAACTGCTGTCCCTGATAATTCCACTTGGATTCTTTTGGCTTGGTGTCTTTAAAAATATAATGAAAACCTCTCCTCTGTTCACCTCCACTTCAACTCTGTTTCCCTCTGCTGTATGCCATCTAAGCTGAAAAGTCCTTGTCTGTTTAGTTGCTCTTTGCCCATTCCACACCTTTCTCCGTGGCTCATCTAGTTCTGAGTTGACCCAATCTGCGTGCAACATGACAAATACAGAGGGACAACAGGCATGCTCGGCGACACATTCCGTGTACCCTTCCTAATATTTGCCAAACCTCTGTTTGTATCCACAACCTTTGCTTCGGGGGAGCTGATGCTGTCCCTGAACTGCCCATGGAGGCTCTAGTACTTCTGCCCCGAGCAGTGGTGGTATGCTGCTGTGACTACTGGTGGCTGGTTTTCTTACTTTGCGTGTGTTGATAAGGAATTTGACGGGTCATTTTTTCAAAGTATCCGTTATCAAAGTATTTGAGATCTTTTTGCAATTCTTTATGATCCTTCTTCATTTTTACTACCCCGAATAATTTTGTACCATCAGTAAGTTTTGCACACGCATTCACCTGCCTTTCCTGAGAGGCCTGGAAATACACTGAGCAGATCTAGTAATATCCTTCCATTGTGAAAACCGGCCTGTCTTTTGTTTCCTATTGCAAACAGTTATTTATCTATAGGAATACCTTCTCTTCTATCCCATGACACTTCATCAAAGCTCCTTGAAACGGAAAAGCATGGTGGCTCATGCATTTTGATACCCATGTTCCTTAACTCTTTCAGAGAGACATGTCTTTCCTCAGCAAAAACTAGGCAACTCTTCCTCGATACTGTAGGTATCCTCCTTTCCTTCTTCCAGCTGACATTACTTAGCCTTATCCTAGCTCCAGCCAGCAGCTCAGCACAGAAGTCTACCAGGGTGACCCCTTCCTGCACTCCCATGGAACACTTTCTTCAGTGCTAGCACCTCCTCCGTCCCTGGCCTCTTGTCTCTCAGCCAGCAGACTCTCAAAATACTTGGCTGCCTAATGATGGCAAATAACCACCTGATATTGCAAGTAACTTTTCAGCAATTTTGCTGTGTTTTCTTTGTTTGGACACAGCATGAAATATGCCTTTACGGAAGGCATATTTCTATTTCTAACAACCTTCTTCGTTCAGTTGTTTATCTGTGCTATTTCTTTTTATTTTATTTGGTTGTGGCAGTATTTTAAGCCTCCAATCAGGTAATTTAAACATTCTCCATAATACCGCTCAAGCGTTTACCCTGATAGTTCTTTTAACTTCTTTATAGAAATCAGGCTTCTTCTAATATTGTTCTCCTTTTGAAACAAAATGTGGTAGGCTTTTGGCTCTTCCATTTCTAGAAGAACACTGAATTTGGAATGTTATAACCAATATAACAGAGCCTCTTTGTGACAGTTACATCCTGAACCACCCCTGCTCAGCGCTGAAGCAAGATTTGCTTTTTTTCTCTCATTATGTACCAGGCAAAGTGTTAAAAAGAAGCCATCACCTATGGTATCTAAAATGTAGTCCCAGCACTGTGCTCCATTATGTAATTTATTCAGCCTTAATGGGAGCAGCCGAAATCTTCCATTATTATTCTGTTTTCTGCCTTTACAGCCCCAGTAACTTTGTTTAGAGGAAAATGTCACCACCCTAGACCAGGGCTTGCTTGTATACCTGAATCCTCTGCTCTTCCTACTTGGGCAAGGAATATCAGGGCATCAAGTTCTGTGATACTTAATGAAACAGTTAAGCTTTCTGATTCAATGCATTATTTTCTTCTGCATTTGCAGTGGGTGTTCTTTTCTCTAGATTGCATGATAATAAAAGCCTGTTCAACTTTAGAATTTTTCTTATCTGCTGTCAACATACGATGCACGGCTGGTCAGCAAAGGTGAGTTACTACCTGCAGCCACTGCATGAACAAATCCCGCAGTTGTTGAATCTAGCAGAAAGACTCATGCTGAGCCCTTAACCTCATCTCTTGCCCACATCTGACCTGAAAAGAGCACCTGCTCTTTTCCCATCTGTTCCAAAACACCAGCCCAGGGTGGCTGGAGCTGGCACTGAAAACTACTGAGTGTGTGCGATGTGGTTACTGTCACAGCATCTTTTTGAACTAAGGTTAGATTCCACAGCAGAGAGAGGGGTGGTGGGGCTTATTTGGACCCTCTTTTCAAGGACAGGCTGATTTCCCCCATAAAATGCCACTGGTGAAGGCAGAGCACATCGTTGACTTTGCAGTGACTTTGGGAACGTGCAGGTTAACTTTCAGCAGCACTGCATGCACACAGCGCAGGAGGTAGCAGCAGTCATTATCAATGGGAGCCCAAAGCTAGTTACTGGCTCCCCAGGAGAAAGCCACATCCCCGCCGTGCCTACAGCAGCTGCTGCTTTTTGGCAAAGGCACAAATAGTAAAAACAATCCCAGAGAGGTGCTAAAAGCAAAGAATCGATCGTTATCACTGCCTCAGCTTGGGGAGAGGGATAAACAGAATGTAATAAGTCTCAGATTTCTACAACGGCTCTTTTCTCCACCGGGAATAAGCCTATCCACTCCTCACCAGCTAAGCAGAGGTCAGGACCATGCCAGAGGAAGCAGCTACCATTAGCAGACATGAAGAACAGATCTGGTATGTCGATGGGATCTGCCTGAACTAAGTAACTAGCTGAAATAAGAGCAGCTAAGCACTATTGCGGCTGATAAAGATGCTCAAGTATTTTGGTTTCTCACCAGGAAAACAATATGTTTCAAACCTCCAGGCAGATTGTAGTTAGCCTGAAAGGACCAGTCTGTCCTTGGAGAAATGCATGGCACTGGAGCTGCTGCCGCCGCTCCTGCCACGCATTTCAGCTGTGGCATGGGCCGTCCCTTGGTGCCCATAATGCTGCTGAAGCTCTCGTAGCTCAGGGGTTGCCCAGCCTGGCGGGGCTGCCGTGGCAGTGCACGGGACTTGATCCTCCTCACTCAGCGCCCCTCGGAGCAGCCACCGCAAGCTGCTTGACCGCAGGAAGATTCTTGAAGAAGCAAATGCAGACCAAAGTACCCACAGAAAAAGTTTATTCCTGAAGGCTGGTTTATGCCCAGTAGAAAGCAGGCTTAATTTTTTTCAAACTTTATTTTAATTCTGTCTCACATGAATATGAATATCTCCTTTGTCAGTTGTAGTGTATAATTGTTCTTCCAGCTGAGCTTGGCACACACTGCTGAGAAGGGCTCCTTTGCATCTCGCTTACTTGCTGCTTTGCATTTTGGCTAGCACTCCCTGTCATGACATGTTGTATATTGGCTGTGACTAATGATATGTATGTCAACTGCCCTGGCGCCGAAAGGAGGGCAAAATCCAATCATGAGATGCCCAGGGCCAGTTTTAAAGATCAGGCGCAGGGCTAGGTGGCCTGACAGGAAAAAACACCTGCTTGAGAAGTCACTTCTCTTCTTTTTTCATCCCCCCTTACGTGTAAAACCCCCTAGAACATGCCCAGGGCATTTCTTTAGAGCAACATTTGTCTTGTCAGCAGCGAGTGCATTAAACTTTGCTGTGATCCGAGCCAAGCGAAAAAAGAAAAGCCTCTCTACCGCTGATGTTAGACACGGTGTCTGTGCTATGACTGCGTGCCACTCGACTGTGTGTAACTGTGTCAGGCGTTACGCAGTGTGGTCTTGCTTCTCTAGAATAATATCACCACTCTGCCAGGTCACTCCCACTGTGTGAGTGAAGCTCTTTACATTTTTCCTTAAAAAAAAAAAAACCCAAACAAAAAACCCAATCAATCAAGGCCAGCTCCAGAAAACATTATTGAATTCAAATCTGAGGTACAAAGAAATCTAGAGTTTGCTCAAATCTGCCCTGTTGACTTAAGTCTCAGGGGTTTTTCTTCACTTCTCGGTTCGTCCTTTCTAGTCTCCTTCCACAGCATTTTTTCTTTTCTACCTTTACCAGTACTGTCACACAGGAATCCCACAAGCATCTGAAGGGATATTGCAGGGTGACACACGCTCGCACATACAGGAGGCTATTTTTAAAGCATAACTTTAGGACTGTCCAGTGCAAGTGTCCCGAGGAAACTCCCATCTGTCATTCTGCAGAAACAACAACACCGAGGAGGAACTCATAACGGTCATGTCCAAGGGTCTGAAGATACAGTTCATCCACGTGGATGGATGAACTCTGCTCTTGTGATGCTCATATGCTAACCCACAACCCTTCCATGCAGCAACTTCTTGCTAATGCATTTTTCTTATGAACAAAAGGAGGGCAGAGGGGTTTTTTTTGTTTGCTTTTTGGTTTTCTAATAACCAAGAAGAAATGTGGTGTCTTTTTTTCTTTTTTTTTTTTCTCTTGCTATCAAGGTGGTTACACAGCCAGCTCTTCATGTCTGAATTTGTTTTTGTGGGCTAGCAACACCAGCATTTACATCAGCTGTGGTGTGGTGTGATGTGATATGAAGGAGTCAAAAATCAGGCCCTCTCTCTTCATTCATACCTCAGCAATCTCATTTGTACAGAGCGGAGAGCTGGAATAGGAGACCTGCTTCGGTGTGGCAGGTTGATTTATAAGGTGGCAGAAACAGACAGTGCCGCTCCAAGGCTGAAGATTACTTTGGTTTGCTGCCCCGCTTCCATTAGTGTTACGTCAATGGAGAGTTATTTAGTCAGAGCTCCCTTTCCTACACTGATGTGCAGTCAGAGCTCTCTTCCCCAATGCCTTCCGTGTTTCCCTGGTTCCCTGTCCTGCTTGCTCGCGGGGCGCCAGGCAGGGATGATGCCCCGGGGTGATGCTGATGGCTGCGCACGCTGCTGGCAGAGCACGGGTGGTCCCCTGGGGCTTGGGCCCACACAAACCTAACATCCATGAAGATCACCTTTTTCTTAAGTGGCTTTACCTGAATTCGTGGACTACCTAAATTTACAGCAGGAAAGCCATCCTTTTGAAGACAACATCTTTGGGTTGGTTTTTTTTTTTTTCTATTTCAGTGTCCTGGCTGGTCCTGAGTGAAATTTTCCCTGGTGGGATCAGAGGACGGGCCATGGCTTTGACATCTAGCATGAACTGGGGTATAAATCTCCTCATCTCCTTGACATTTTTGACTGTAACTGGTAAGATTTCTCTGTCTCCTTCCAAGTTGATACTCTCTTAGTGGGCAAAATGAATCTTCCCTATACAAACAGCACTGGCCAAAGTGCAGCCATGACGTGCCAGGAGCCAAACTGAGATAGCAGTTTATGTAATTTCACCATTTCCACTACATCTTCCTAAATTTGTGCTAGTAATTACAACCTCACAGTGCTGGCTATCTGAGCACCTTCCACATCAGCTCCATAGGCTGTGAACGCCAGCTCTTAAAAACACCCTTTCGTTAATAGGTTGAAAACACATAATATTTAGGATTTAGTCCTGCACCGTAGCTTTTCAGATAATTTTAAAAGACAATCGCCTTGAAATCACTCCTTTCCACAGGAATGTCCTGACTTCCAGAATATTTTCTTTAGAAAAAGGTGTCTTTGTAAGGTTAAAATGTTTCATGTTTACTGCAAGAAAGTAGACTACCATATAGAGTAACCTATGATGTGATATAAACAAGGGAAAAGGTTAAGTGCTGCTGCTGAAATTCACTGATTGGCAAATTTTTTTTTCTGATTTTATTTCACAAGAAGTTCTGCAAATTTTAGTTTTCAGTCTTATTCTGAGGAAAATATGGGCTGAAAATCAAAATATATAATGGAAGAGAAATTCCAGGTTTCCTTTAACTCTACATTACTCTCCACCAGAGGCAGGCAATCAGCCCACAAAATGTTGAAATGGTTTTCATCCTGTTAGATGCTTTTTGAGACAGATTTGCAAATGAGTGTGATTTGTGATTAAAATGGGATTCACATTGGTGCTTTCTTTTCTTAAAAAAAAAAAAAAAAAGAGAGAGAGACATAAAAAAAACCCTGAGTGCTTTCTCGATCACAGCTAGGAAAAATATGCCAGGTCAAAGTCATTGTGTCCAGACTAGCACTTTAGTTAGATCAAAGGTCCTCTTCAGAAGCAAATCACCCAGTTTCCCCCACTCACTGCACTTTGGTTTGCATCACAGAACTGAACTCCAGGAGCTTTTGGACAAAATCACACCAGAAAATGCAGAGTGAATGCACTCTAGCTGCCAACACTTCCTCAGTCCTTGGACTAGACTTAGAGCTATTCCTAAGGAAATGTCCCCCAAAACAGACAGTGCAGACCTCAGGTCCTCAGCATCATCTGCTTCACCTCCGGCCGTGCGGCATAACTTGTCCGTGCACACCTAGCCCTAATTCAGGTCTCAGTTTCAATGAATGTAAAGCCGCAGTAACTTTATTGGCTTAGCTGGGTCTAATCTGGATTTATGAAAGTGTAACTACAGCAAATCTGCGTTCCTACTCTAGGGCAGAAAGGCAGACGTGGAGATTCTGTCTTCAGATGAATAGACATGGAGGTCACGGTGGCCAGCAGCACCTGCACTTAGGTGCCTGATGCAGAAGATACCGGCTGGATTAACCGCTCCAGCTGCAATTTTTAGCTCATGACGCAACTGACAAATGTCCCAACTGTCTGCCTTGGTTTTAGCAGGGAAAAGGGCTAAGGGGCCTGCAGCAGCCTGTTGGGTTTGTATATGCTTTACTTCCCAGGGGCTGCAGAGCGCATCCCTCAGGCTGAGGACCTGCTGGGCCCTGGACTGTAGGCTCAGAAAACCTCTAGTTCTTGGCTGGTCCTATTAGGACTTCACTGCTGGGTCCCTTTCTGGCGAGCTGACAGGGGAGGATTAGCTGGAGACAACTGCAACTGTGAAAAATGCTTGGCTTTGCTCCATGAAAGAATGTCCAACAAAACCAGACATGGGTGGAAATTCGAGGCGCTTGTGACCCCCGGTGCCTTTGCACAAACCAGTAACAATGCCTATTCACTGCTTTCATCCAGAATGACCACAAACAAAACAAATCAATAGGTTTATGCTAAACGGGTCAATATGGGTTCTTCAGTTTTCTTTCATAAGGACTACTAGAAAAAGCAAAACCACTCTTCTTTTTCAAATTATAGCCAGGCACAAATAAGCGAGCCAAGAATAACAGCCTAGCTTTTTTCTAACTTCTCCTGTGGATTAGGGACTGTATCCTATAAAAACACAGCAGAAAAAAAATATAAATTATAATATCTGAAAATTAAAAAAGACATGTTTTCTTCCTTTGCAGAGCTCATTGGCTTGTCCTGGGTGTGCTTCATTTACACAATAATGAGCCTAGCATCCCTGGCTTTTGTTATTGTGTTCATACCAGAGACGAAAGGATGCTCTTTGGAGCAAATATCCATGGAACTAGCTAAACAGTAAGTACTGCATCCCCGGGTGCCAGAGGGTCAAAGCCTTTCAATGCTGCGTGCGTTGCTGATACACACGCTATTTATTTACTTACACAGTCTCCAACTGCAGGTATCACTGACCATAAACTAACCGTCAATTTTTACTATCAATTTGCAACTGCCCCCCCCCCCCCAGTCTTTTCAGTTGCTTTTGGCCATAAAAAAAAATCTAGAAAAAAACTAAGCAGCCGCCCTGGTTTTTAAAACGCAGCTCCCTCCTGGTCTGTTTAAAGAGCTGCTCAGCCGCGCAGCCAGCAGCCATGGGGCAAGCCATGGGGCAAGCCATGGGGCAGACTCCTTCCCTCGCTCCCCGCTGCCTCTCCGCAAGAAAAATCGACCCCCAGAGAGAGAGGCTTGAAGGCACCGGCAGAAATAACTCAAACTGGAAATCAGACGCGTACTTTTTGACAGTGGAAGTAATTCCAGCGCGTGAGCGGCCTAGTGCCGTGGGTCATCCTGCATTTGGGGTTTTTTTTAGATTACCAGAGAACTTTTTTTTCTAAAGGGCACGCTGCAACTCAGCCAGGCTTGCAGGAGTTCCCTAGTTTATGGGCTAGGGAAGAGCAATTATCCCAGAGCAGAAAGCCCGGAGCGAGTTGTGCTGCCGGAGGCCCCGGGCTCCCTCTCCCAGCGCTCCACGGCGTGAGAAAACGGCGCCGCTGGTGCGGGCTGCGCTGCCTCCCCCCGGGGGCCGAGCCCGCTCCGCCTCGGGGA
>VXBO01004454.1:341905-372264 GCA_013400135.1 Rhinoptilus africanus | reverse complement strand
CCGGCGCCGCTGGGCCGGGCCGCGCGGCCCCCCCCCGGGGGCCGAGCCCGCTCCGCCTCGGGGAAACGCCGGCACCCACCGGGAACCGGGGCGGGGGGAGCCGGAGGAAGCTGGAGGGGGGGAAGCCATAGCTGGAGGAGGGGGGAAGCCGGAGCGGAGGGAGCTGGAGGAACTGGAGCTGGAGGGATGGCAGCCCGGGCAGAGGGAGCGGGGGGAAGTGGAGCCGGAGCGGGGGAAGCCGGAGCTGGAAAGGGGGATTCTGCCGCTGAAGGCGGGGAAGGCAGAGCGAANAAAAAACAAACCAAAACAAATGGCTCGGCGATGCGCACACTTTGGAGGGACACGCGGTATCTTTATTATACACAAGATGGTCTCTCTTTCATTTGTTTAGCAGAGCTTCTTTCGGTGGCAGTTTACAGCCGACATTAAAGGTTGTTGTAGTTTATAACTTACTGGAACCCTGGGCTGCGTCTGTTTCAAACCGCCATCCCTCGCCTCCCCTGAGGTGAAGGGAAACTGGAATATTCTGCACCGTTCCAGTTACCGGTATTCAGCAGAGGGTTCAGCCGGGAAGAGGTGCAGAGGATGACTGGGGTGCCAAGGAGGAGGAAGAGCCTGTCAGAGGTGCGCAGCAAAGACAGGTCTGGTTAGCCTAGAAAAATGGGGCCGAAAAGGGTTAAACACTCTCTGTCAGCACAGGAAGACAACGCCATGGAGCAGAAAACGGACGACTGTGGAGCGTGAAGGATGATGTTAGTGCAGAACAGCTGGGTGAGAACTGTTTACCAATTAATTTAGGCCTCAGCTTAAGGAAACTTGAAAAAGGATCTTGTTTATCGCAACTTGATTATTTATAACACAGAGCACGCTGAGCCTGTAAGAGGAACTTTACATAGTTTCCTGAGGGGGTCATGATTCAGTCACTTAGGATGTATTCCTCGGAAAACATAGTCAAAATTTAATGGGCAGACATTTGCATAATTAATTACTCTAGATTGAGGATTGCCTTACAGAAGAGGAAGCAGGATTTCTTTGGTTTCCCGGTCCCAGGAAATTTGGTAGCTGGAGGTACCAGAGTTGATGCCAAAATAATGTTATTTCTCAACACAGGGCACGCTAGACTTTGACTTTCAGATTCAGAAAGCGAGAATTGCGTGGTACAGGGCAGCACGAAGGGAATGCAGAAACCATAATCACTGCAAATCATAGGTTACGTCAAATTCTTGGTTACTGCTTAGCAAGTGTATCCTGAAGTATTCAACCAGCCTCTACGAAGGGTTATCTAGTTGGCTCCCATGAAAGAGTTTATGTCTTTGTTTCTTGGAACGTTAATAGATCCTGTTAGAACAATCAGTAGATAATATTTATTAACAGATAAATAAATGGTTCTTTGTTTAAAGGAAAAAGCATGCTTTAAAAGCGTGCTGGCTGTCTCAGCAGACACACAGCAGCATTTCTTCCACCATTTGATTGAGGAAGGAAGACTGACGCTGTCAGCTGGAGTGCAGAGAGTACTTTGAACTAAGCACATGATCCCACTCTATTTGCTGTCTCATAGCATTAAAACCACCTGACTGTGTCCAGAACGGTAGCTTACTGATCTAGGTAAAGTTTTACTTCTGAGCAGAGCCGATCAGTTGTGATCAGATTCTGCCATTGTCACACTTCTAGATACTGACGTGGTAAATTTATAGGTGTATGTCTGTTGAGACAGCGAGCGCGTGTTCAAAACCTGAACTGATAAACTGTGGAAGCCAAGGACATGATTTGCCAGAAGTCACTGGAAACTTAGCTACCTTGGGATGGGATCCTACCAGCCAAATCTGTGCAACAACTTTCCTCCATTGTAAGCTTTCAGGGAACCAGTTTAAAAACTGTGTTGGACTTTTGGTACAAAGGTCAGGTAAGTTGTTATCACAGCGCAGGATTTTTAACTGTGCAGATCCCATGTCATCTAAAACAAGTGAGCCTTGGGAAGAAGCTCTTCCCCTGGCCACTGGCTAGCTGGTTGGCCTGTGGCTGCCTTATTTTTTCTGTCCTGATCCTAGAGCCAGCAGTCCTCATGATAGCCTCATGGGTGCCACGAGCCCAGGCTACTTTTAAGAATGCTTACAGTGGTATGCGTAAGGCTCAGCAAGATACAGTTTTTGGCATACACAACATACCAAATATTAAGAAAAATCTTCTGATAAGGGTGCACGTGAGCCCTTTCAGCGTAGTCTGTAGGAAGCAACAAGAGGCCAAGCTCACCCAGGACGCACCCACAGACAGCAGGACCGTGCACCTGAGATGCGGGTGGCTCAGACCAAAGGCCCCATCAGAAGCAGTCGGCTCAAGAGCCTTTTGCTCTCATTCCCTATGGGGAGTTTGCAGGTTCCCATCCAAAGCTAAAATTCCACCCTGCATCTCAGGTGCTTCCATTTTTTCCACAGACATGGAAAACTTTGGTTTCTTTTACTTTGAATTTTCCAGATAAAACTGAAGGCCTGCCTAGAATTTTGTTTGAGTACTATGGTTCTGGTATTGACCACAAGAGGCTAGAAGAAGACCTCCCTTTGCCCCTGCATGGGAGAGAGCCCTGAGCAAAGGGTCTCCTTGCGCTTCCCTGACCTCAGCAGTAACGATTCACTCCATGCTGCAGCGGAGGGAATTGGCAAAGGTGAAAGTATCCCTGTAACTTCTACAAACCCTCAGAAAAAGGATGCAAAATGCATTAGAGCTCAGCCCCGTGCAAGTTTCACAGCAGTGTGAAACAGGGAAAGCTGGAGAGCTGGGTTTGGGGCCATGGATGAAGGCGGCACACAAATTGCAAGGAGAGGTGGAGTCAGAGATTGACTCTGTAGGTGGGGGGAAGGGGCAGCTGAAGTTTTTAAGTGTAGATGTTTCAAGCACAGAAGACTGAATTTTTTACCTTAAATTTTCACACTTGGAGGTGTGAGGAATTAAAGAACCAGAACATGGCCAAAACCTACAAGATTTGGTGGGGGTTTTGTTGTTTTTGTTTGTTTGGTGGGTTTGGTTTTTTATTTATTTTTCTTTTTTTATTTGGAATGCTCATTTCAGCATCCTGATTTTTGCACTTTTGGGATCAGCTCACATTGTGATACACAGCCTGAATTTAATTTTTTTTAACCGCAGTATGCCCAAGCAAAGAATAGTTTAGAAAAAACTTCAATGCCTTCTTGCTAGAGAAGACAACGCATTCTATTACTGAAGCAGAAAGGATAATAAAATACGGGATACACTGTTGGTGCCATGTGTCACGTAATGAGTATGGAAGGCTGGCAAGCATTTGTTGAAGAAAAGCAAAAGATCTAGGGGAACTTCTCAAATGCCAGCAAAGGGCCGCAGGCTGGACCTGCTAATACTGTAAAGCCTTTTTCTTAGATCAATGGTGACATTTTCTTTTTATAAACCCTACACATTCCACTATCAGTTCCAAATGCCCGCAAAATTATCTTGTCAAAAACCAGAGTCTGAACCCACCATTTTCTGGGTTTCTGCATGTTAGTACCTTCCTCATCTTTTAGCATCGGTGTCTACCGAAACCTCTCTGCCTGCTTCGTGTTAGGCTTGAGGGTGGTTATCAGTACCATGCCTTCTACGACATCAGCTTCAGAACAAGAAATATTTAAGGTGACTGTGGGTAGCCTTCCAAATGTGCTGTTACTTTATCAACATCATTCTTACACTAACAAGCGACTGAAATGAAATCAAGTAAGAGAATGTATTTTTAGTAAGACTATATGGCAGCAAATTCATCCGTTTCCTGATCTGTGACTTCACCGGGTAGCAGATTACCTGCACTTCCAATAGCATCCCCATTTGCTCTGGTTGGCACAGTTTTCTGATAGCTGTCTCTAGATAGCAGACTTCTGCACAGGCAATCCAAGCCCACGCTGGCTTACAATTTCTATTACATCACATTTAGTGAAATGGGCTTCTGCAAAATCCTTCTTAGCATCACAGCTTCCCGAAAAAGAAAACCCCTCTGCTGTGATGATAAATTTTGTGCGTGTTCTCACAAAAATGAATTTAACTCGGAAAACACCAGAGAAATTGTCTCCCCACCTTACGCATTCTGGGTTCATTGTGAGCTCTTCCAAAGTTTCCCCATGCACAACTATTGCGTGCAGAAACAAGTAAGTAAAAATATCCTCTTTCTGTAGAAGGCATCATTTCAACACTGATTTACCTGCAGAGACCCTAATAGCTTCAGATACTTCTGAAAGGTGATGCTGCTGTAAGCAAGGGCTTTTAAAATTATAGCTATAGTCTTAATTATAGTCATCCACACTTAGCCCTGTATAGCCCTATAAATGTAGCCCTAATTGTACCAGCCTTTTATAACAAAGCCTGCACATCTGATGACACAGAACTGGTAGTCACAACATCACTGACTGTGAAATTACAAGGGGAAAAAGGGAAACGTCTTATAAATCACATCCCTGGATCCCCGAAGCGCTCCACAAAAAAATTGCCCCAAATCCCAAACTGTTCTCCACCTTCCTGAATGGACTGGATTAGAGAACAGAATATGCTTATTAAATTTGCAGGCAGTACTAAACCGGGAGAGACTGGGTTGGAATTCAGAGCTTCGCAAATCCATGAGATGGCCCTGAAAAAAAGCAGGATATAATTCTGAAAGCGCTAAGTGCAAATTTCTCTGCTAATTGCAAGTCAGAGAATGATAAAACGGAGCTCGAAACTGCAGGAAAAGATCTAGTGTCTATGACAACTCCCAAGCTGGCGATGAGTCAGAGTTATCGTTCTGCTGCAAAAAGGAGCCCTTCGTCGGTCACACAAACAGAACCAACCGTTCTAAGGAATGCGAAATAAACTTTTTATGGCGCTGCTGGTGCCACAGCTGAGCACTGTGTGGAGTTTTGCAGGGGATCCACCTGGAGAATCCAGGGACAGATGAACAGTGCTGTAGAAAACACGGCCATTGGGGAATAGCCGACTGGGGGAGAGGGAAACGTTTAATGTAAAGCGGCGCTGCCCACACTGCAGGTGAGACGGAGGACGATGCTGGGGCTCGCTCTCTGCTGTGGGCTCCGCAGCCAGAGCCTCGGTGGAGGCAGCAAAGGAAGCAAAGACCAGCGTGTGTCTGTGACCAGCAGGAATGAGCAGCAGCAGGGCCTGTCCCACAGCGAGGTGGGGACCTACTGATTTAGGGCAGCGATGGGAGTACAGTGACACCCCTGAGCACAAGCGTACGCTGACAAATGCCCTTCATCATCGGAGGGTTTAAAGCGCATCTGTCACAAACAGCACGAGGCTCCCCTGGAGCTAGAATAGGTGAGCACACGTTCCAAGGAATCTTTTATTTGCTGTTATTCTTTTTCCTCAGTGCTACCCTGTGAGTTTAGTAGCGCGCTTTTCCGCTCCCTTACAGATTGTTACGAAGGCCTGAAACCACTAGCATGGATCGAAGCAGCACTTCAAAAGAAACGGTTCCCATTTTAATACATTGCAGCTTATTATTACCTTTCATTTTGGCTCTAACAGGCAGATTTCATACTACATGACACTGCTAACAAAAAAGCAAAACATTCCTCTTTCTACAGATAAATTTAGCAGACACATATGCTTGATAAAAGCTCCAGCATTTCACTGGTAGCTCTCAAGTGCTTTGTAATTGGATCCAAAAGAAAAAGAGGCAAGCCTAATCGAAGACAGCTAGTGTAGTTATAATGGCCAAATCCTCATTCATCAGTTTAGGACTACACTTTGTTCCCAGAAAACCCATTACAATTTTGTTCATTGTTCAAAGAAAACCACCTGTGTTTTCTTTTTAAAAATGGTAACAATAATACACTAGTGTTCCCTGATGGCGGTTTGTCTGTTGCTCTCTCTGACTTTCCACAAAATCCGCACTAGTGGCAGGAGTGCTGAGGTCTGCGTTGTCTTCTGCACAAACTGGGCAGTTTGCATAGAGCAAGCCCCCCTGTCCCTGCTCTTTATCGTGACTGCTGAATTCAATTTAGTAATTTCATGGCTATAAGTCCTCTCTCTCGTATCTACACGGAGCTTAAAAGGGCTTTTGTGAACGTACCACTTAAGGCTTGTGGCAAATTGTTGCTTCTTTCTTTTTGTTCTGAAGGGTTGGGTTGAGCATTTCCCATACTATTCCTTCCTTTCCATAATTTCTGCGTGAAGTCACCCTGGAGAGCCCCAACATCTGTACCATCGCCTCAGACAGATTAAATGCATTATGCTAGGCGTTTGCTTCTTCAGGATGTTCTTCCACCTGTCTTCCATGACTGCTGGTGCATTAGCAGCCCATGGTTTACTAAATTTAGCACCCTCAAAGACTGTACGTTACCTGCAGCACACAATAGCAGCGTTACGTTTCTCTTCAGCGAGATAGGGAAAAAAGACATACATACATTTATACATATTTATTGTATCTTTTTAAAAGTAGCATTTGCAGTTACTTTTAAGCATTCACCTCTCTTCTGCTTCAAATGTGCACTTATTGAGAGAAACATCTACTGGCTTCCAAGTCCAAGATTAATACCGATAATAACACATGCCAGAATCAAGCTTCATTGCTTGTCGGCAGCTCCTGTCACGAAAATATTATACAGTAAGAAGAGCGTAGAAAAGGTCTGTGTTAATCGTTCAGCAACAGGCTGGGGCTGGGTTAGCGTGACCGTATCATCTTCTCGAGTTGAAGCATAATAACACTTTCCTGAAAAAACGAAGCTCACGTAGTAACTTTTTCCTTTTGCATCCAGTAGGCGGACAAGGCAGTTGGGTTTTCTACAGTAGCTTCTTTAGTTGATAAGATTTCCTCATCATCCATAGGAAAACACTTGCTGTAGACCTTTATATTTAGAAATGTCTTCTCTTCATGTAACAGCAAGAAAATACTTGAAATCTGGCATGTAGTTAAGAGAACTGGGAACAAACCAAATTTCATCCTTGGATAAACATACGTAACTACTATAGATTTCAACCTAACCCACGCACAAAGTTTTACACGTACTACAAATAGAAACAGAAGGTATCAGCAAAAGACTATTCTTACATTGTTTCAAATTAATTTGCAACTATACAATTTTAACTGTAATAGAAAAAGGGAAAGGAATATAACAGAACAGGTATGAAGAGAAATATTTTCCAAACTTTTATTTGTGCACATTCATCAGGTGAAAAAGATAACTTTTACAGCTTCTTTGGTGCCCAATATTCAGCATACAAAAATGTAAAAGACTATTCACAAATAAAACACAAGCTCAAACTAAAAAAAAAAAAAGTTTTAAAGGTAGTGCACATCGTGACAGTTTTGCTTATGAATACACAGAAATTACTGCAAAAATAAATAGAATGTCTTTTTAAAAGCAGCAATTTCATATCTTGTAAACTTCTGTTTTTACAATACAGCACTGTTAAGAGTAAAATCCAAAAGAACTGGAGTTTATACTGTGGCCACGAGCAAGTAAAACAGTCTGTATTCCTCTGCTATGGTTGGTCCAGTTTTCCTTTTTGCTTTTAGTCCAATGTGCAGCAGTCTTTAAAGGTGCTTGGTTAGGGAACCTAACCATTACGTGGTGAATTATAAAATTTATTTCCTGCTTTCAAACACGAATGGGTAAATCTGTTCCACAGCACTGGCAACAGCCTTTACGTTTGGCCCTGAGACATATTAAAACAAACAAACAAACCAAAAACAAATTAAAAAGAAACAGTAGGAAGAGAAAAATAAGGGAATCAGAAATTAAAACAATAGCATCTTTAAAATAAGCTTAATATTTTTAGCTACCTCAACTTTATAACTGTAGATAAAAACCATTTCTCCCCCATTTTTTCCAACTTAAGAAGGTGTTCCTCTGATCATTTTTACTTAGAAGAAAAGACTCTAGCATGGAACCTCTAAGATTTTCTACACTGGTCAATGGCTAGACTACAAATAAATAACACTGTCATTTAATTTCATAACAACTTGGGTGCTTCTCAATTTACTGGCTTAAACAGTCAGCCCAGAGAAGGCAGAGGCTGAGTGGCAGATGTAAAAAAAATACTTTTACTTACGCTAATCTTCTAGGAATTTGTATTACTCAAAGCCTAGCCACTTTTCTCTCTTCTTTTAAAAACCTACCAACAAAACCTACTGCTAAATAATGCTGGATTTAAGCCCAGTATGTTTCAAGTAAGATTGTTTTATGTTTGAAAATTCAGACCATTACATTCTAGTCTGGATTTTGTAAATAGCTCCACCATTGATCTCAGGGCAAAACCTGCAAGCCAGGGAATTGTTATTGTCTCAGGATGAATCACATGAGGGTTATCTAACATGATCTATAAGCAGCTGGGGAAAGAAAAGGAAGAATAAACTATCAATGGTTTCTAAGGGTGCCGAACCATTTTATGCAATCAACAATTAAGACTGCAAATAAGCGAGCAATAACATGCCACAAGAAATTCATGCCGGATAGAAGTTTGGTGATGCAGATAAATGGCAACAGCAATTTTTCACACTCTTCGAGGCCTGTGAACTCAGTTTTTCTTCTAACTCACTTTAAACTTCAAAAGTTTCTTCCAACTGTAGAGAACTATCCAAAATAGTTCCAAAAAATCATAAATAATTTAAGTAAGGTGTAAGTGACGTATTTAATTCTGGAAATATTGTTTTAATTTACATGTTCAGTCAGAAAGAAAATGGAACGGAATAGGATTCTTGCTGTATTTTCAAACTTGTCAAGTTGAGTTAAACCCTCACCTAAAACAAGCCTGGTGAAAGATACCTGCCTTCTGGGCAGACACTGCACCTTCCTTCAATTTGTCTGCTATTACAGAAGTGAAAGCTCTAGGTAAAGCCTTCAGAAAGCAAGAGTATGAATAGGCAAATAATTCTTGTAAAAAACCTGCTGCTCTCTGGAGGGCTGAAGAGATGTAAAGACTGGATCATCATTGCAAGGAGTGTAAGAGAAATAAAAAAACAACCAGAACCAACAAGTTAAAAAAAACCCAACAAGAAGAAAACCCAAAAGAACCCCTCATCGCTCATTTTGGAGGAAGAAAAATTAATACTTCTTCCTGTTATTTATTAGTTCATTTTCTTTTCTCAATTTAACTCTAGATCTTTTTCTACTCGTCCCATTAAAAAAAAAAAAAAAGATGAAGTGATATAAAGTGAAGTTTTTTGGTTCTGTACCATTTTAATTCGGGTTCTTTATAAAAACCTGACTTCTTGTATCTGGAAACCTGTAGTGGACATCTCACAAGGAAACATTATAAAGAATGGAAAATTAAAATTAGGAGGAGAGAAGAAAAAACATGGCATGGCATCTCCAAGACCCACGACAATGATGTCTCTGGTTAAATGGGAAAAATCCCTGATGCCTAAGATTCAGGCAATGGTTTTCTCTCAGTTGAGCTTTAGCAGAAGACAGCACCAGTCTGAAGAACTGCAAATATTGGTCAACTTCAGTTATGAAAAAATGCTATGCTATGCTATACATTTCCATAAATCTCCAGTTTGGAAACATTTTTTTTATGAAAGGGATGCTACATGCAGTGTAGTTTACAGCACTATGAAGACCAAAAAAAGGAAGAAAATTCAAATGTTTAAATTAACAAGAGATACCTGCATTCCCAAGCCCGATCTCACTTTCGTTTCTATAAAAGACAGACTATGTACATTCAATCAAAGTAGTTTTTGAACCTACCAATAACAACACTTCCTCTACAACTCTTCTAGCACTTTCACTCAAAACCAAACTAGGTGCTAACACTGTGAAACAAAATCCCTTCAACATGTCTTTTGACTGTTTTGAACATCTTCCTTTCCTGAACCTACTGGCCCTGAAGTTAAATATTCCCAACAAGTTAAATATTTATTTTTGACATCAAAATACCTGTAACTGTGATACTGCCTGTGGAAAAAATCTGTAAGGTAGCTCTGAGAGTTTTTATTCTGTAACACACGGCAGGATGAAGTTCTGGTTCATAACTAGAAAACAAAAGGTAAAAAAAGATAGATTAAGAACTGGAAAAGAAAAGCTTAAAAAAATATAGCAAGACTATAATTCTTTAAAATCCTACCGTACCTCGCATGAGGTCTGTTATTCTTCGTAAATTCTGGCAATCTGATCTCAAAGGGCATGTTGCACACTGCTAAAACATTCACAACTTTAAAATCTGTGAAAATTACCTTTTCAAAGGAGAGGAAAAAAAGACATTAGAAACTCAGTTTACAGTGAGGCAGATCTATGGGTTGCAAAAAAATAATTAGAATATTTTGATGAGATTTCAAAACTAAAACCTTGTTGTGACTGATGCATTTCTAATAGGATTCTAAACAGTACTTAAAGGACTCAAATTTCTTACTTTATCCTTCTATGGTACAGTAACTATTGACCTAGATGCTTCACAGTTGTATTATGTGGTTATAGAACAGTTAAAGAATGAGACACAGAAACAACTCATACTGCTGTTCTAAACACTTCCAAATTGAAAATAAACTAAATTAAACAGCTTATGGAACATCAAAATAAGCAGAGAAAAATCTTAAATTTCATTGTTACAAGAACTTCACGCAATTTGAAAACTTCTTTCATGCCTTTTTGCTTGACACCATTTTTATTAAAGCTAAGGAAAAAGGTGAAAATTGTTTTGTTCCAAATCTCCAGTGGCCAGTATGGCAAGCTGTTTTTCTACTCCATTACTTTCTGAAACCCAGCTCAAACTACTGGCTTTCAGTTATTCTTTACCACACAGGTTTTAGACAACAATAAAATAGCCAACAGACAATTCCTAAACAAACAAATGCACTGCTGAGAAGTCAGTGTTCGCAGTATGACTGAAGAAACTTTAGTTCATTTTCTGAGATTGCCTAAACTTAAGACGACCATTCCTCGGTCAAAACTTCTCAGGGGTATTCTACCAGTAGAAGCAACTTATCCTTATAAAAGGTCAGCTATTAATTTAATCTTCAAAACCTATTCCACCTACAGTGGTCACTTATAATTAAACTTGGTGCGGCCACTCTGGAAGCACTGTTTACTTCACTGATCTAATGTTGCATTCCAACTGTGAGAGGCTGGGTCTAATGTATTCATGCGTAACAGTAAGTGTGTCGAACTTCTGCTTGGGTCTGATGCAGCATCACTGGGACAGCCTGTGCTGGCAGCCTACCACTGCCTTTAGGTATTACAATCAAAAGGGAGCCTCTCCCTTCCTGCCAGAGGACAGCCACTGTGTCTATTTAATTGTCTGTCCGTAAAGTGAAACTGTAGGTAAACAGCAACACTGACTACCAGGAAGTTTTAGAGTATTAAAATGTGTCATTTTAAGTCATTCACATTGCTGGTTTTCAACTTTTAATATGAAATGCAAGTGGTGTTTTCGACTAGTAACGTTAACCCAAACCCAGAAAAAAGAGAGGTTTCATGTCTTAAGTATGTTCTTTGGCTTATTTCCTGCTATGCACCTGACAGAGCAGAAGCACTTTTTAAAATCACTTAAAGAGACTCAAACTTGCCCTTAAGAAGACAGACATGTATCTGCTATTCCATCAGAAACGAGGGAAAATGGTGTTCAAATGACAGTTAGGTTTACACTCTTCAGCACTTCTTCCAAATAAATCTTTCAAGATTTAAGTAAATTCTATCCAAGAAACATTTGTGGGTAGTTCATTTATTAAACAAATTTTGTTGTTCATTAGTTAGTGAAGAAGCACTACTCCAAGCTGCCAAATGAAACTCAAATCCACAAAATAAAACAGCTTGTCTTTAACCAGCATCTGGAAAATGTATGCTGACACAAAAGGGGCATCTGAGTGAAAACATGCTCACTGCTAAATTGCTCTCTCATTTTTGTTTCTTTCTAAAAAACAGACTTCCAGCATTGCTTGAGTCATACAAGTCCTTTTTCATGAGAATTACCTGAAAACCTAGTTTCTGTAGACTACGAGCTAATCGTCTGGCACCAAATTTAGCTTCTTCTTCACTATAAAGGAGAAGGAAAAGAATCCAGCATTAACAGAAATAGAGTATGTATTTGTGTGCACACGTACCACAATAGCTGCTCAGACTACAAAATGAACTCTTAAATCATGTAACACATGAACCATGATCACATGGACAGCCTTCGCTTTATCCTACTGCACATATTACATTTTAACTATCTAGATATTCAAATGGGGTTCTTTATGCCCAAGAATATCTTGGCACTCTACTCCAGCTGAAGTGGGTGATATTTTGATCATACATGATACTAAATACTCTTACGAGACAAATATGATCATGAGTAGTCTGGAGTTAACATCCTCAACAATCATCTTCCATTTTGAGATGGAGATCATATACAGAAAGATCATATACAAAAATATACATATGCAAATTTACTATTGTACCTTATCTTTACTCCACAATGCAGACGTATCTTAAAGGAACTCAGCTGTTAAGAGTTTGGTGAGTCTTGGATATATCTGAACTAAAAGTTTGCTTGTGCTTCTTTCCAGCTCCCCAACATTGTATAACATTGATTGAATTCAGGTGGGTTTTCATGAAACAGTAAGAGATATCCCTCAAAAAAGGTCGTCTCTTCCCAAGTTTCAAGTTCTGGTTAAACCCATAGAATTCTCAAAAAGTTCTCAAATGAAAGCTATAGGATTTTCTTCATAAAGTATTTTTCCCTGCTGCTCTCCCACAAGACTGAACTGATGACGCTTAAGATATCAACTCAGTCTGAGGCAGACACTCCATGTAGAAAACTTCCTCCCAGATACATAGCTTGGCAAGGATCTACGTGTGATCCAGTGAGAGTGAATCTAACAGTGACAAGTACTGACTCTTGCCATCTTCTTCATTTACAACACTGTATTTTAAAATACACAAGAATTTACAGCTAGAGAAAGAATCGTCATGAACTCACCTTGTGGCTCCTGTGCAAATAACTTTTCCTGAGGACCAAATTGTGGCCGTAATCCTAGGTTTCCTAAGCTTCATTAATACTTTCTAAAAAGAAAAATAAAAGTGGAAGAACTGGAAATTAGCGGTAGTTCAATTTCATACAGGAAAAAAAAATTCAAAAATCAACTGTTAGACAAATCAACTACAGTATTACACTAATATTGCCTGTATTTTTGATAGCCTTGAACTGTTCCTTCATCTCTTTCAGTAATTAAAAAAAACAGCTCCCGAGAAGAACAAAATCAGCGTGGAGTATCTCAGCCAGTGATTCAGTGTTCACAAAACAGATTAAATGACAGTATTTTTCTTCGAGAAAAAAGCTGAAAGCCACAAGCATTGTGTGAATTTTTTTTTTCTTATTACGGTGACTCCCACACTGCTGACTCCTTATCAGGATATACTTTCTTGACAAAACCACCAGATTTTTGGAGGCAAAACGAACCCTGAGGTGTAGGAGGTCTCATCACATACCTTATACCCAATATTCACCTCACTAGCTGCAGTCTTCTGAGACAGTATTTACCCACTCCCCTTACTGCACATTTAGTGTGTGACAGGCTAAATGCCTATCAAGACAGAAATACAGACAAAACCCTATGTTTTTCTCTATCCACCATATACAGATCTCAGACACCAGAATGTTTAGCTTAAGGAACATTCCTAAAATCAGGTAACTGAGGTATGTTAAATCTCTTACCCCAACATCTCGCTTGTATATAACGTTTGCTCCCTCTAATGCGATCTTCCTCAAGTTTAAATGACATCTTGTTCTAAAAACACACACTACATTTGTGATTAAGATGTCCAATGCAACATCACTGTCCGCATCCATTGGGGTGATTTACAACTCAGCTTTCCCACCAGCTCACCATGAAGTTCACATCCTGAGAAGGGAAAATGATAAAATTAAACATACCAGTAGAAAACTGCCTATTAACGCCATTGTCTACAGCCATCCCTTAAATAAGACAAGAAGCAGAAGTGACTACACTCTGACTCATTTAAGTTAACTGCGTGTGGGGAGGGGGGCTGTCTGCATCCTCTATGCTAGAAAATAGGAGGTTACTTGTTTGAAGACACAGTTGCCAGACTTAACGGAAATAGAGTGTGTATACATACATACATATATATAAATATTTACACTTGTCTGTTACATATGTTACAACTTTTACCAACTATATTAGGACACAGTAAAGATCACTGAAACTTGTTCCATAGCTCCAGTGGATAATCTCCTCAGCTCATTTGAGGATGTCATTAAACATCTCAGGAAACGGTACTTCTCTGACTGCTGAAGTTGGTAATTCTGAACAGTGTGACGTTTGTGCTGGAATGGATGAAGCTGCTCAGTAACTCTGAACCGACACGGGCTACACATACCGCAGCCTGCAGACAGCCTGCTACCACAGCTTTGCCATCTTCATCCAGCAATCTTGGCCTATCTCCCCCAGTACAAAAGCATAATGCAAACTATACAGAATGTCCCAGTGGCAGCAACAACCTGGGCTGAGCCGCAGTGGCCTCTCACCCTCTTCAGCGCTGCCCACAGAAACCGCATAGAACGAACGCATTGGACACACACAGCAAAATTATTTCTGAGGAAAAAAGGCTGGATGGGGCTTTGAGCAGCCTGGTCTAGCAGGAGGTGTCCCTGCCCATGGCAGAGGGTTGGAACTACATGATCTTTAAGGTCCCTTCCGACCCAAACCACTCTATGATTCTATGAAAAACATGAGTAACTGTGAAGGCAGAGGATGGCCGCTCCATGCATGCACAGCAAGCCTGAGGCAGGCAGGGAGCATCCAGCCTGTCTGCAGATGCTCAAGGTGACACTCCTCACATGCACCTCATCCGGGGCAAGAGGATCATGAGATGGGGAGTTGGGATACCACTCAGCCCAGCCCAAGATGGCCTGGCATCTCCTCTGTAAGCATACCAAAGCCAAGACAGCAGACATCTCAAATAAATCTCAGGTGAAGTATTTGGGGAAAGAAGAGGGGAAAAGAGCAAGAACATTGGTATATAGTGAAAAGGACTTCTATCAAAAATGCTGTAGTTCATTAAGGAATTTTACTTGGTAGAAAAATGTAAAAATCTTTTACTCTAGGAGAAGTAACTTAAGTAGAGCATACTCTAAGAGACAGAGGTAACATTGTCTTGATTCATTCATCTACAATTTTACTAGAATTTCATCCAAAATGAACACAACAGAAAGCAAAGAGCAAAATGAAATAAAAATAGTCAGATATATGAAATGCTCTACATGGTCATTGCCATGGAAGAAGCAGGAGACTATGCATCAAGAATAACAGTGTACACGATGGACTGTAATGCATTTGTATCACTTTAAATGTTTTGGCCTTTCATTCTGTATCAAAAATCTTCAAGATATAAAATCAATGTTGTTATCAGTATTTTCATCTGACTATGACTTCCCAAACATCATGCCATAGTCTCTAATCAAGAATTCCCGCAAGGTGTGTCTTTGACTACAACTCACTGACAACACCGAAATAATAAACTACAAGGCAGATGTGCATAATATATGCAGGTCAACTGCTGGGTGTGATGGTTGCTGCTTCTACTGTGTAGCTTGTTCCTGGCTGAAAGAATTATTCTGTAATTGTTGGCTTGTCCACTGTAAGAAAAGGCAAGATGGGCGATAACACAGAAAAGAGATGAAGAAACAGCAAGAGAAAACCAGAAAAACCAAAGGCTATGTGTGGATGCTGGGGGGAAAAGCAGGCAAAGAAGAGAACAAACAGTATCTAATTAGTATTCCCAGATAATTATTTTTTTTTAAAAACAAAAAATTACACGAATCCTCAAAGTTAGAAATGACTTATCCCATCTGGTTTTGATGGACTACTACAGATTGGGTTAGCAATTTATGGCACCGGATCCAAATATAGCACATGTACAGATTTTGACTGGCACGCAGATGGGGCCAGCACAGAGCAAGGAACTGGAAGCCCTGGCATCTTCAGCGAGGCACTTGTTTTCCACCCTGGCTCCAACAGAGTGGAACTCGGAACCCAGGAACAATCCCATATAAAACAAGACACGTCCAATCAGCAGCATGTCCCAATTATCAGCAAGTTTCTACTTCATCCTCAGTCTCTACATTAGGAGTAACACCCCTGACAGGTTATTAACCTCTAAGCAAACCATAATACTGTGCGGTAACATCCCCATAAAACTTGTGATGGCTTGTCTTAAACAGATCTGAGGAGAAAAGACACGTGCTCATTCAGGACAAAGGAAAAAACGTTTGAAAGAGAGGAAAATTACAATTTCAAAAGAAAAGATATATCATTAAAGAGGGATCTACAGGAAAAAACCGAACATTAATATGCTGTGGAGCTGTCAGGATATTTTCAACAATTACGGTCTATCTTGGTTAGAAGTACAATCTACTTGCATAAATTTTAATGGGAGAAAAATTAACCAACATTACAGCAATGTGCCCCCATCTCCATTAGACAAGTTCTGAAAGTTTAAGACAACAGATATTTAGGGAGGAGCTTTTTAATTTGAAATTTAATTTGAGCTGTAGTTAATATTCTAGACAATGTGTTTTGAGATTCAGTTAGAAAGGGACATAACTGTTACAGAAGCAGTATTTCAATACAGCATAAAAATACTGAAAACTGCCTTTATTCTACTTTAATGTTACTTGATCTAACAGAAGCATTTCAGTGTTCAACTTTTCACTCAAATATTGAACATTTCAAATATTAATTACCAAGTTTTTCTCATTTGTATTGAGAAAACTCTTTATTTGCTGCTGATAAATACTACCTGTGTTCTCTGAGAACCTGATAAGTATCAACAATTTTGAATACACCCATTCCCATTTAGTACACAAATAAAATGCCAACCTCTTCCAAGGCACAGTTTAGAAATACTGGGTAAACCAAAACGTTTCTAGACTCAGGTACTTCTGTCCAAACAGTGAGTGAGCATAACCTATTACAACCTCTGCCTTAAGCATTGATTTTAACGCCTCGCACTACACTGACAACAAAGAAAAAAATCTAGAGAAAGGTAGTCTCAAAGAAATCTGTATTCATAGGAACCGTGTGAACAGAAGCAAGCTAAAAATTATTTAAAAAAATAATAACACATGCACTATATAAAAAAATAAATCTGAAGAACATGAGAACTTTATGAAAACAGTGTAAAAAGTTCTCAGGAAGAAAGATAGGTAGATGGATGCTGTTCTTATTTATATGTGTCTCCAGTAACATGACTAGCTGAAACACAGGAATCCTAAACACCACCTTGATACTACTCTTTCCCAGTTCTCCCTTGTCTTCTGTGCTGTTGATACACACTTCTGTGTGCCTATTGTGTAGCCCTGACCCACTACGTTATTTCCCAAAACTTGAATTTCTGCATTTCTGTCTCCTAGCTGCAAAATATGGAAAATAACGTCCCCATGGTTTTACACAGACATTTTGAGATCGAGCAACAGCCTTATATATAAGCCTGTCACTGTTCCATATTCATGCAGTTACACTTGCAGAACGGAGGGACTGAGTTGAAACCAAACATCTGGTTCTTTCCTGTTATGGATTTGCAAATGCCTAACTTGATTTTATTGAGCTCAGCTTAGGTTTTATTGATTAATTTTGCCCGAAGGTTCTCTCATCTGAACCTTAGAATTTTGACAGCTTAAATCTCATTTCTAAAATTATAAATTGCCAGTTAATACTAATTCAATAATAGGCTAAAATTGAAAATAAAATCATTAACTTGTCTATCTGTTTGTATTATTTTATTTTATCAAGGACACTTTAAAAAAATTGCCAGTTAATACTAATTCAATAATAGGCTAAAATTGAAAATAAAATCATTAACTTGTCTATCTGTTTGTATTATTTTATTTTATCAAGGACACTTTAAAAGTTTGTTCTTTCTTTTCAACACAGATTTCAGGGATACCTCTGAAATGTTACCTCTAGAAATAAAAAAGAGGAAGGAAGAAGAGATAAATAGGTAAAGCATGATAATGAACATATATAAAAAAAAAACCAACAACAAAAGCTAATTCAAGGATATTTGACACTGTAAAGTAACATATCCTACACTGAAACTAGAGAAACTTCACAGAATAAGAAACACTTCAGAGGCAGGAATGAGCACTCAAGTTCTTAAACAAAGCATTACCCATACGTCCCCAGTTAGGACCATGGCCATACTATTTTAGATACTATATAAACACACATGAAGACAAACACCCTGCACTGAAATCTTACAATCTAAAAAAAGCCAGCGCTCTCTGTCTTCGAAAAATTCCAACCCAAACCAACCACGCCATCATCATCAAAGAGAGAGGAAAGGCACTTGGAATGGGGTATATAAACAAAGTGTTATTTTAAGCTTTTGTCTACCTTTGATCCAAGAAACTCAGAGCTATAAAGGTAGATGGGGGCTATCTAGAAATGGTTATGTTATGTCAGAACAGTTTAATAAACACCTTTTTCACCAGCAGCCTAAGTATAAGCAACTTCTACTGGTTATTTTTAACCTTGCTCCAAAGCAGTTCAACAAGTGACCGACCCCGCCAACAGTTCCAACAGCCCAGCTGAAGGTATAGCTGTCACTGCTGTGCCAGCAGGCATGCGTCAAACTATCACTTGAAAATAATTTTTTAAGAAGTTAACAGGAATTTCCACACGAGGTTCCCATATGAGAACAGAGAATGCACAAGATAAAGCCCATCAGGAACAGGGAGAGAGTTGATTGCATCCTTCCACTGAAGGTACACTTTTTAAGACTTGCGTTCAGCCCCGCAGGGAACAGGTCCGTACGAAACGCTAGAGGTGACAGGCCACTGAAATCTGCTTGAATTCTTAGGTACCATACAGTCACAGTGGTAAGTGGATGACTCCCCAGAACAACATAGCTACTACTGTCAGTATCGAAAATCCATTCATCCAAACACTAGGCGCCGAGCTAGAGAGTTATGCTTTTATTTTCTGTTGTCTCCAGGGGCGAGTTAAATTGCCACTAAAGCAAAAGGCCATCTTAAAGCTAATATTCTCATCTTTTGAGATTTGCACAGTCATGACTATTTCCTACAGAAGTGAAACAAATATATTTCGGTTAAAGAGAAAATTTCCAAATGTGCATAAAACCAGCATCAAAGGAGGGATTTGTCCAATTAGACCAATGAATGGAAAGATGATACCAGCCATACCATAAGCAAGTAGGACACAAACGCCCAATCCTGCTGTCAAATCTCCTGGATAAGCCTACTGCATCCCCATGGACCCAGGGTCGTCCAACATAAATCCAGTTGCAGGAATATAGCCAAACAGCTTATAGAACAAGACCAGGAAGCGTATTTTTAAACAATTCATAACAGGCCATTTTCCTCAAATCTTTCTCATCAAAAAGATCAGTTGATATTCAAAGCGAGAAATCACTCGCACGCCAATTTTGTGCCACCCTTCCCGTCTAACATTCAGCAACAGCCAAATGCCAGGCATTGAGAACAATCCCTCAGGTCTTTATGATAGGTGAAAAATTATCCTAAGCATGATAAAAATCCAAACCAACAGGTTAGGTGGCCACTGCAACTGGATAAAACACTGTAGGAAAACCAAAAATCTGTTCTGCTGCTTCAAAATATTTTAAGACAACAGGTAAGCCTGTCACACACCCCCCCCCCCAGCCAAGCATCTACCCCTTTGAGCCTCTCGATGGAGGACACAGAAGTACCCTTCCCGTCCGCCAGCCGGGAAGCTCACTTAAAGCCCTTCGCGTACCCGTATCGCAAATAATTACTGTTTTTATTTCCACCTCCCCTTCAGCCCCAAAGGAAAACTTCTGGGGCCAGCCCAGGACAAACAAAGCGCAGGCAGGAGACGGCCCGGCCACGCCGGTCCCCGCCGCCCCGGGGGAGGGGGTGCCTNNNNGAGGAAAGGAAGGGGGGGTGGCCGCGCTAGCCGCGCACTTCCGCTTTCGTCTGCCGCCCCCTGGGTGGCGGCGGGAGGAGGCGGCGGCGGCAGCAGGAGGCTGCCCCGGCGCGGCCTGGTCGGGCAGTCAACGCCCCGGGCGCCGCTTCCCGGGGCTGGGCCCGCTAGAGCCCGCCGCCTGTGGTAGTGTTGGCGCTGGCCCAGCGTCTTGGGCAGGGCGCGGCGAGGCTTCGCCCTCAGCGGGGCCGCTGCGCCCGGCGTGAAACACCCCTGAGCGGCCGCCTCGCTTCACGGCTCCCGAGGCCGCGCAGCGGGCGGGCAGCTTTTCTGGGGGTTGGTTGTTTTTTTTTTTTCCTGGCTTTGGGCCACCCTGGCAGCTCCTGCCTGCGGCCGGTGGGCCCGCGGTAGGCGGCTTTTGGCCAGCTGATAGAGGCTTGATCCCAGCCACGTCACCTGAGGTAGCCCATTTGCCAGCAAACCGGCTGGAGAGCTGATCCCGTTTGCAGATGGGGTGGTGTGGACAGTCATGGCACGTACACAGTGTTCCTGTTAGGGTACTCGCCCTCAGAGCTGTAGCTTGCTACACACACTTGCCCGCTTTGTGCACACTCTGACCAAACCAAGTGGTAAGCGCTAGTCTTGACACAATCCATCAGTCGTTATTTAGGATACACAGCAACAACCTGGCGCTACCGTTGCTGCTGTATTACATGCATGTTGTGCTGCAGCAGGATTCTGGTCACTGCCTCTTGCCTTACAAATGCTTTAAAGATTTTTTTTTTTTTTAATTTATAGCAACATTATTTGGTACTGAAGGAATAGTTGACAGCAGTAAGTGGTAGTACCTTGGTGTGTGAGCAGACTACTGACCCCAAGTGAAACAAAGACAGGAGCAGGGGACTGAGAAGCCTCAAATATCCCCAAGTCCCTTGAGGACTGTGTAGCCCTCAGCATTTTTTTTTGTTTGTTTTCTAATACTTAAATGATTAAAGTAAGACAGCTGCTTTGCATTCTTCTAATATGATCTTGTTTAACCACTGCAAAGTGGGGGTACCTTGGTGCACGTTTTGAGGAGAGACGGAAGGGGACATGAGGACACAGTGGGGGTGGCTGGGATGGCACTGGTTCTCTCTGTCCAGGACAGTCCTCTGAATCTGGCATTATCCCACCTATGGTGTCTGTAGGGAGTAGAGACTGTGATGAACTGTCTTTCAGCTATACTACATTTTCTCTTGGAAGAGCTGCTTGTTGCGCTTCACTTGGGAATGTAGGAATAAATGAATGTGGCTGCAGTGTGGCAAATTAAGGACACACCACACAGACTGAAGAATGAAATAAAGTTGTTAGGTCAACTAGCTTTATAAAGACACATCAGTTTTTACATGAAAGTATAGATATGTATATTTATATGTGTGTAGTGCAAAGTATTCACTGGATGGACAATTTTTCCAAAATTCAGGTTCTGTGATTATGTGTGTGTTATTTCCATGTGTGAAGTGATAGCAGAATAGCTTTAGTTAGGGTAGAGGGAACAGTATGAATTTTAAATTTTGAAGTCTTCGGAGTTGGAATGTTTTCCTCCGCTAGATCCAATTTAATCCTTGAAATGCATTGCTAGGTTCACTTGTCAAGAATAATTATTTCAGATTTCTCACTTCAAATCAGCTGCGAGTACGTTAGCACGGTGTGGCTTGTTAACGCCGGTTTTGTTTCCCTGTTAGCCCGCTGGCTTCCCACCAGTGTGCGGCAGCGCTGCCACCCTGTGGCTTCTTACAGAAATGGATCGACGGATTAGGTGAAGACGGTCAAGCGAGCCGAGCTTTTGGAAACAGGAATTCTTAATTTAGAGCAACTGTTACCACAGTTCAGTAAGTCTGCATGGGATCTCCAGCATTTTTATGGAGTGCCTTAAGGCTGTTTTAATTCTTTATGGGCTTCAGCCTAAAGGCTCCGAGACGTTACAAGTAACACTGACAATGTTGGGTAGACTGCTATGATTCTTCTCCCTGACAGTTCTTTCGAGCTTCAATATAGCTGTATCACAACAGGTACCAATTTTTTTTTTCTAAATAGCTGATTGCATAGGCAAGTTATGAAGAAAAGCTTTATAATCGCTGATTTTGCTTGAATTCTGACTGAGCTTCTGTTTTTTTAGTGTACTCATAAAGGTCTACATAAATTCGACACAAAATGTCTTCTATCAAATACATTTTCATTGTCTATTTCCACATGCTTGCTTTTTTCAGGATATAACTTTTTCTAGCAGGCGTTCCACAGAAATGTGCAGTCATCGCTGGACATTTAGGATTATTTTTTTTTTACTGTAAAGAGATGAACCCTTACCATTTCAAAGTTTTGGCTGCTTTGTCAGCCAGAGATTTTCCTGTTTAGATTAGGACATGTTCTGAAGATTGCCTCTTTAAATATATATTTGGAAAATGTGCAAATGTATGCAAGTAGTTATGATGACATTAACATGGAATGCAAATAAGGTGATTGGGCGCCTACCTAATTTGACATCTAAGTTTATCAGTTGTGCCTGCAATTTTCTTCCGCACATACATAGCTACAAAACTGGTTACCCTGTCCTTATGTTCTCCGTTCATCCGTGCAACTCTAACTTGGCTCCGTGGCTTCCTCCATTAGTATGGCTGAGATGCTAAGCATTTCCCACCTGCAGGAACTGTGTCCTCATCTGCCTCTTGCTATTGCTTGTTCTAACTTACCAGATGCTGTACTGACATAAAACAGGGAAGGCACAGAGGCCACTTCTGACATTGTCGCTTCCTTACTATGTGATTTCATTTTCCTATGCCTTTGTTTGTTTCTCTGTCTTTTGTTTGGGAAGTAAAGAGGAGATAGAGGCGTGGGCAGGCTGTTTCCTGTGCTCGGACATTCTGCAGCGTGGAACTGTGGGCTGCTTGGGACCATCAGTACTAGCACAGTGAAAATAGGGATAACCAAACTTTAGGACACCGCACGTATTTTTGTTCTGTCATTACAGCACTGAAAGTGAATGAAGATGCAATTTTGTTATGTTGTTACTCAGCTGTAACTGCAGGTTTCTGTAAAAAAGTCACTCATCAAACTGAAGCAAATGCTTGGTTATCTGGATTTTTCTATTTTTACAGGATTAATTTTCAGTCAGGTAAGATCCAGTGCAAGGCAGACTGTGGGAAAGTGTCGGGGGGAAGAGTAGAAAGCCGGATGGCCCTTTGAGTCATCCCACACTGAAGGCTAGATGAAGAGTTTTATACAGCTACGTCTTAAGTACTGCGGGCTCTGTGCAGAAGATTATATTTGAAGAGGAGGTACCGAGGAGCAACCCGTATCTTGCACACTCCGTAGAAATGACATCGTGTGGAGTGGTTGTCATGTACATGCGTATGATACTGCAGGTTAATTGTGAGACATCTCCCAAGCTGGCAGCCAGCAGGGAATGAGTTTAAACCTGTGGCAGGATATCAGTCAGGAAGGGAATCCTTTGTTCCAGGGCTTAGTTTATCAGGTGAAACTGTAAACTCAACTGTGCCTTCTCACACTTCTCTGATGATGTACAATATGATAACTGATGCCAGCACTGTTAAAGGGTTACCACCCTGCCGTAAGTGGCACTTAAATAGGCTCCACAACATTCAAGCAGTATGTTTAATTTTATAATATATATTATTTTACATATTTTAATTTATAGGTACTACATATTACGTAAATATTTGTGCCATATTTTTATATAGTGTATATATGTATGACATAGTGTATGCATGTATATATTGTGTAATATATGTAGCTAGATATACTATTTAATATAATATAAGCATATGAAGAAAATGGCAGTGAAGTACCCCAGAATCAAAGTCAAATGATCAGGATGAGGTTTTTCTTTAGTAAACTTTGTAATAATTCAATACATATTGTAGTTTCAGCCTCTACAACTGAATGGTATTTACAGACTACGCATACCAACTTTAGTTGACAGTAACGGAGAAACGTGATGAAAATAGTAGAAGACTGAGCGTGAGGGAAATCAAGGAGAAAAGTTTACAGGAAGATAGTAATGTTGGCTCCTCAGCAGTCTCCCTGCTGCGCTACATGTAGCTGTAGCTGAGCGATCTGGGGGTGCTGGCCTCAGCTCACCCTGCCAGCAGAAGGATGCTAAGCATGCACACACAGCACCTACTGACTATCTGAAGCCTTCCCGTGGACTTCAGTAGGGGAATATCTCAATACCAGATCTTGGCATGACGTTAACATGATGCTGTTTGGCAATGGCAAGAAAGAGATACTCTGAGGGCATATGTCAAATTTAGGCATTAGGGAACTCACAACTCTGGTAGAAAAGGTACTGCAGAGCTTAGTAGAGTTGGGCAACAAACAAATAGAGGCTTTCAGTGTCATAGTTTAGGATATAATGTTGTTAAAGTCTCGTGTTATGTTTGTTCTTGAACTTGGCCTCTTGCTTCTGGTGACCTCTAGTCACAAGATACAAATAGCACAGAGGGTCCCCACTAAGAATTTTTGTCCATAAAAGAAGATAGCAGGTTGGTCTAGAAAAAAAAAGAGAATAGCACAAGGCTGGGGTGGCACAAAGGCATCAAGTACCTTTTTCACTCTAGCTTCTGAGGCTGCAGTGGCACTGATAAATAAAGCAGGGCCAAGGCTTATTTTTCAGAGTGCTTGGTTGCTAGCAGGGCCCTTGGCATCCCTTTGGCCCGTCTGACTAACTTTCTCCCAGGTAAAAGTGAGGTGAGGTGCCAGTGGTATAAAAGTCCCTATGTAAGAACGAAACATGTTACCAGTAAGGAAGAACTGTTCCTATTCTGGTCAGCTCAGCCATCAACAGCATGACAAGAAACAGGATGCTGAAGCAAGAGGCCGCACTGACACTTGGGTTGCTTGTCATACATGATTGTCTTTGCCTGATCCCTGATGGGGGAGGGAAGTGCTGCTGCAGCAGCCTGGGAATCCATCCAGTGGGACAGTGATCTGTGTGAGCGCATCCCTGGGAACGCTCGCTGCCTGTGCCCGCTCCTCCTCCCTTGCTGCTGCCGCCCAGGATTTCACAGATGTTCCTCCTAGAGAAGGCAGCTGCAGCTCTCAGCCTCCCAGCTTCCATCTCCCCGGTGGTCTGGCTCCACCCGGCTGTGATGGAGCTGCTGATAGTTCCTCCCTTCTCCAGCCCACCCTTTCACAAAGATTGAGCAGTAGTAGTCAGAGGAAGGAGAATTATTCTATGCCTTTCCCCCCCTTTCTGCTTGTCTTCTGTCTGCGTAGCTGTGCCCTTCCCTTTTTTCCCTAGTGTTTCTGATCCCTGTTTCTTCAACAGCATGTAAACAACTGAGAGAAAACTTTAATGTGTAGATAATCCATATTTACAGTCGGATATAGTCTTGTAGTTTACACAGCAGCCTGAGATGTAAATAAGGGTTAGGGTTTTTCTCTTTGCTTAAGGAAAATGAACTCTTAGAATTTAAAGTCAAGGGAGGATTTGCATTGGTTTTATTCTCCTGCTTATGTTAGGTTCCTTTTTTTCCCTTGCAAGGAGGTTTGGATCTCTCCACTCCCCATGCAAGGGCTGTGTGCACGCATGCGCATCAGCTTGAAAACGTATTTCATCTGTTTACAAGTTTCAGTTTAAGGGCAAAACCTAAGGCAAGAAAATGCGTCATCTCAGGACTGTTGTGACCCCAGGGTATGTCCACTCTGCAGTTGGGAAATGCGATGACTGCATGCCTAGGCCTACTCAAAGTCATTTTTATACAGCCAGCTCAGATACACCAATGTCTGAAGTAAACTGAAGAACAATCAGTTACTTGCAGAACTTTGCTGGGTTTGGAGTCCGCCGACAACAATCCTCACAAAGGTAACACATTTTTTTCCCATCCCTCCCAGAGCATAAGTTTTAGGTCAGACCTCTTATATCGTCTCAGCGTTGCAGAATTTCACCAAGTTGTAACACACCAGCAGTTTTGCAGCACTAGAGGCAGAAAAAAGCCACTATTACTGGTTGTGCCACTTCCCATCCATTACGCACGCTGGGCTGAAGAGCACGAAGCAGTCCGTGGCTGAAAAGTGAGCACAAAATTGTGTTTACCTTGTGGGTCTGCATTTGGCAGCACAGCCTAAATGCGGGAATAGTCAGTGCTACACAGCTAGCAACGAATAGGGACAGTTGAATCGCTGTCTGGTGCGAGAAATTCTGTATGGAGAGTTTTCTAGGTGTGTATATACATGGAAATCACAGAGTGCTCTGTTGTTTGCCACCACAAATTTAAATTTAATTGAAAATTAATTTCATTTCAACGTCACTAAAATTTCTTTTGGAAAACCTTTCCCTTTTGTGAGACTATGAGTGATAATCTACATTCAGATATCCAAACAGAAATTAGAAATTAAAATCCTGCACTTTTATTAGATTATACCCTCCAGATTGTGCACCAGGTATATGTGAGTTTTGTTCTGTTATAGGCAGCTTATTACCTGCAGTTAGCTAACGTCTCTTGCATATTTTTTATACTACAGACAATAATGAATGGCAATGACAATGGGGTTTTGTGAAGGATTACCTTTTGAAAACTAGAGGCAATTAATTTACAGGGAAGCATGTTTTTCCCAGGCAGACACAACTGTGATGTTACCAATACAAATGCTTCAAACAAACCTGTGCTTGCGATCCTGTCATTGTATCCAGGATTCAAACCAGCTTCCCTACAGAAGAAACCACACAGATTTTCTGTGGCTTTTCATGTCTGAGGTGAGCTGGGAATGTCGACCTTGAAGGCACTTTAAGGGATAAGCTATCTATCTTATGTTCTTCTTGTGCACCTTGCAGCTTGGGGGCACGACCATGAGTGTGGCCTCGCTGTCCCAGTCAGCGCCCAGGACAGCAAGGCATTGTGGAGGTGTCTGCAAAGTGGCTTTCTTGCTATGCTGATCTTTCAGGCTGGCAGATTTCCATCCCTGCAGGAGGATAAGATAAGCCTGAAATGTATTTTCTGTAAGGGGTGGAAAAATGCTTGCTCCTAAAGACTTTGTGGACTGTGAAAATTGCTGCTAAGCAGTACAGCGTGAGCACCAAAACCAAGAGCTCAAGCCCTGAGTGCAGCTCTGCAAATAAAGGATTTTTCTAGTCTCTAGCTGAACTGAAAAATGGTCGCGTGACGTAGTTGGGTGGAACTGGGTTTCCTTCCAAAAATAAAGAATAATTGCATTGAAATCAGATGGGACTAAACTATTTTTAGAGAGTTATTATCTTAAAACACATAGGTCCATAAGCAGATTTTCTATGAACTTGTACTCTGTGACTGAAGAAGCATTTGAAGCTTCATCTACCGCTAGCACTCTGCCCTGAATGCTCTGCTATCTGATAAGGGCTGAGTTCACGTTGAAACCTTTCCTTTAGCTGCAGAATTTAAAGATTTTTTTTTTCTTTTCTCTATTCAGCTGCCTGTTTTCACCAAAAAAAAAAAAAGTAGCAATTTCGTTATCTTTGAGACCTCTGTCAAGTTCAGCTGAAATCAGGCAATGAGTTCAAACATTATTGGGAGGGAATGTATACAGACACTCATGCAGCTGCATCTACATCCATGTAGATAGGGAAAGATAAATCAAGTCAGCTTTGTTTCCACATGGAGAAGGGATATATTTTGGTAAAAATTAAAATGCATCGCTTTGTACAGAAAAGCAAGAAAGCAGACGAAATATTTTCTTTAAAACCACTGACATCAATATTTAAACCAGTTCCCTGTTTTCCCTTCGCACATTTTCGAATTCCTTTCAAAATCGATTGCTTCAGTCAGACTAAACATGCATTTTCTGTTTGCAAATATTCTTCAGTAAAATTGCGCTCAGCAGCAGGGAAGAATGATTTCACTCATTGTTCTCCTGAGATACATTGTAGGACTCTTAATTCATCTAAGAAACGTGGGCCACTGAAGCCAGCTGCTAACACTGTCGGGGCTGTGCCCTGACACAAGAAGTCAGTGGACCAAGGGTTTCCCAGGCACATAAATGCCTGTGGAAAACAGGTTTGTTGTCCTCAAAATGAAGATAAAGCCCCTAATTGTTTTACAGTTGGAGTAAAGCTGTTATTTACCTTTCTGCATACTGCTGGTTGCTTTTCCTTATTGCTTGTTGATGAACTGTTGCTTGGAGGTGAGGACTGAGGAAGGTGGAGGATGCTTGAGGGATAGCGTAGTCCCTGAGAGGCTTGCAGTCTCGACTGCTAGATGAAGCGAACAGCAGCACGAGAAATAGCGGTGCCTAAAGCCTCCTCTTAGCATTCCGCTTACCGTACAGCTTTTGGCACCTGGTTACAGCTGTGTGCCTCACATTTCACAGGGGGCTACTGCATTTCTCCCTTCTCTTTCTCCATGCTGTGTTTCAGGTGGCAAAGGAACACAGATAACCCAAAAGGGCGGGAGAGATGCCGAGTACAGTTAGTAACCATTGCAGAGCAGGGGAGCAAAGAAGCACGTGTGAGAATATTCAGAATTTAACTCTTAATTTTATGCGTATCTCGGAGGCCTGTCAATTTCTGCTTTCCAGAAGGAAAACAACAACTTGCTGTCAGTCTCAAGCAGGCATTAGTATGGATTTAAGTCGAGATTTTGAGTCATTAAATCCAACCGTTAATTCGGTGGTTAAAATGGTATTTGTGCCTTTGCTGTATCAGTGATTTGCACTTAGCTTAAGGTCGGAGGGCTCTGTTCTGTCTCCCTTTAGGAGAGCAGCAGTTCCCACTGCATTTCCCAACGCCTGTGGCGAGGAGATCAGCCCTTTGAGCTGCGCCTACCAGAGCTGCTCATCCCTTCAGCAGGAGCTGCGGCTGTTCCAGGTGCTGTGTCTGGCCGTGACAGTCAGCCGAGCCCCTGCGTGTGACCGTCCGTCTCGAGTGATGCAGCCCCGCTCACGACACTGGAGTCGCGCATGGTTATGGCAGGCGAGGAGGTCACCTTTTAATTGCGCGGGATGGAGATAAAGATGTGCAAAAGTGAACTTAAACAGCTCTCCCCTTCCTAAACCATGAGGAGGACAGAGCAGGCCCTGGCCCTTCACATAACGAGGGCCGAGATGTTTGCACAGCCTGCGCCTCACAGCGAGCCGCTTTAATTAAAGCTAGCCCACGCATGAACCCGACTGGCGAATGCGGGTCGCCTGGAGGACGCGCTTCCTCGCCCACTTATCTCGGGGGGAAGGGGGGTGTGAGAAGAAACATCACCCAGCCCCCCCACGGCTGCCAGGGCGGCTCCGCACCCGCCCGCGGGTTCCCCGGGAGGGGGGCGGCTCCCAGGAGGGCCGGTGGCCCCCGCGCTGCCCATCACCGCGCCACGGGCCGCGGCCGGGAGGGGGGGCTTGGCTGGGGGGCAGCCGCGACGGCTCCCCGGCCCCGGGGCGGCTCTGCAGCCCCCGCTGCCTCTCTGCGGCTTTCGGCCCGACAGTACCCAGGTACCAAACGGAACCGGGGGACCGTATTGAAAGAGCAAGTAAAGCGGAAATTTAAAGCCCCTCTGCTAATAATAACAGTATAAATAACCGAAGACGTCTTGTAAACAGTGCGGTCATAACCCTGAAACATTAAACAGCGCGGTGGGATCTGGCGCATCAGCTGCCGGCGGCCGCTGCCGGTGCCGGGGGAGCGCCCCGCACTCCTGTTTATCTCAGCCCCGTCTCCCACGGGCGCGCTGGTCCATTCAGGGGAGATAAGTTTAACTTAAAAATTCCCGGCTTCGAGGACCGGGGCCGGAGGGGCATCCTCCGTCCGACTGTACTTCCTCAGTAGCTAAACGGCGCTCGTCCCCGCGGTGCGGGGAGGTGCGGGGCGGCTGCCGCAGCGCCCGGGAGCCGGGGTGCCGGGCCGGGCCGTGCGGGGCTCCCGCGGCGAGGCTGCGGGCCCAGCCACCCCTTCCCCCAGGGATCTGCTCCGTCCGTGTCGCTCCGGGGAAGCAGCCCAGCCCAGCCCGGGGCCGGGGCCGGGGCGGAGGGATGGGCTCCCCGCAGGGCGCTGGGCGAGCGCGGCCGGAGTCCGGCGGAGGAGGCGCCGGTCCTTTGCCTCGCCGATCCCGGGAGTCGAAAACCAACATTTACACCGCTCTGTGTTCAGTGGAAAGGAAGGTTTATTCACAGAAATAAGAGCAGAACCTGCTTGAAGAAAATATATCTATATATCTTTAGGGTGAATTACTTCATAGAGATGACTGTCAAAGTCAGTTTTTCTAGGCATCTACATATTTCACAGGTCTCAGACAAAAGATACACGCGCGGTAGGTTTTGTTTGATCTCTGTCTTTTCTCTAGTAGCGCTTGAACCAGCAAGGCTCTTGTTGCAGGACACTCGACTGTACACGCACTTAATAAAGTTAAATAGAGTCGGGCTCTCTCGGGGTGGAGTCTTTGCTAGGGCACGCTTGGTCTCCTCTGCGCCGGGAGAACGGCTCTCCCCGTCTCTCGGCCCGGGGCCCGGGGCAGCGGCGGGGCCGCGGCGTGTCCCCTGCCCGCCCCGCCGCCCGCCGCCC